>JAVTVY010047849.1:0-24311 GCA_036873755.1 Hanleya hanleyi
CCTGTCGTAAAAACACAGCAAGACTACTACACGGTGGAGCAGATTTTGAAAACGGAACGTCGACGTGGCAAACTGTTTCATTTCGTCAAATGGCAAGGCTGGCCCAGTTCCTTCAATACCCGGGTGGCGGCCAACCAGGTGAAATGACTATAAAGCCAGACACCACTGCCGTCATCCTTCATTCCACGTCCGACCACAGTGCTATGGACAAACAGCAGCTGCCTCTGAACACAGCGTCTCCCAAAACGCGCAAAAGCACAAGTGGGCTTTGTGGTGCTATTGCTAACCCTGCTGAGTGTGTTGTACGGAGGTGTATTTTACGACGTAGCCTATGTCAGCACATTACTTAACCAACTGAGAACACCAGCCACCAGTGAAACCGGTTTACAGATAGCACCAGTCAACCCCGTATCGAGCCCAGTACACCTACACCAAGTACACCCACTACGTCTGAAGACCCACCGGATTTCATCCCTCACAGTGAACCGACAACGACGACCGACGTTGTACCCACCACCATTATCATCCCTCGCAGTGAACAGACAACGACGACCGACGTTGTACCCACCACTCCAGTTCACTCGTACGAAATTTACAAGAGCGGGTTACCACGACAACGGATACACCTCGAACCATGGACCCTCAGTGGCAGCATCCCTTCACTTGCGTCATCGCAGGACCGACGGGTTCCGGCAAAACGCACTTCGTCAGGAAGCTCCTTCAACACGCCGACAGCATGATCACCCCACCCATTGCTCGAGTCGTGTGGTGTTACGGAGAATGGCAGGAAGCGTATGCAGCAATGCCCCACATCACGTTCGTGGAAGGCCTACCCAGCCTGGTCGATTTGGAACCCGACACCTTGGTTGTTCTGGATGATCTCATGGCGGAGACGGATGCGCGGGTCACCCAACTCTTTACCAAAGGCAGCCATCATCGACGGCTCAGCATCATCTACATTGTGCAGAATCTGTTCAGTAAAAACAAATAACATCGGAACATCACCTTAAATGCCCACTACCTGGTGGTCTTCAAAAACCCGAGAGATACCACTCAACTGCTGCACCTGGCGAGACAGATGTATCCCGGCCGCACACCGTTTGCGTTGGAAGCCTTCAAAGATGCCACAACCCCTCAGCACCGGTATATGCTCTTCGACCTCAAGCAAGCCACCCCCGAACATATTCGACTACGGACCATCATCTTTCCCGGAGAGGCCCACCACGTGTACATGCAAAAATAATGTAAACACACCCACAGTGGCTCCCCCAGCTGGGGTCTGTGTGTTTGATGATGGGAATAATAAAAAGAATGAATACCACAGCAGGGTTGACTTTGTCTCTGAGGTAGATAAAAAGAGCAGAGTTGTGGGTTCTAGCATTAGTTGTACATGATGTCTGCGCGAGTACGGAAGCACGCTCCCACGCTCCGTGTATTGAAGACGGCCCCACCGGAGTTAGTCCGAATCATTATACGCGGTGCGGACCCTGACCTTGTACGCTGTCTGTGCGAGATCGGGTACAACCTGTTAAAAGGCAACGTACCACTGACTCCGGCTCAGAAGACCAAGTTGGCCAAGCATAAGACAGGTCTCCGAACCTTAGTCCAGAAGCGGGTGCCACAAACACAAAAGCAAAAGGTGTTACAGAAAGGCGGCTTTCTCGGGGCCATCTTAGCACCGTTGGCCGCTTCCGTGTTGGGTCCAGTATTTGGCGGACTCTTCGGCCGACAATGAACCACACGAAAAAAATGGTCCTCGTCGAACCACGGTTCCTTCAAAACCTCCAATCGCCTTACCCTGTCCCACATACGGTGAAGACCATAAACACCCTCGATGGAGAGATGCAACAGATCTTACAGAGACCGGGTTAAGCGACAGTGAGAAAGTACAACGGTACAATGAGACGCTTCAACGGTACATGACGTTCATGAACCAATACAAAACCCTCTCTACCCCACCACCACCACCACGTGACACACCGCCGACCTCAACAGCCGCCATTACCAGGGGTACCACCCACAGCCCCACAGTGGGTGGAAGACGAAGTGCTGAAGAGTGTACCTGCATCGTTCAAGAAACAAGCTGGCCTGGTATTACAACGGATGAAACAGAATCCTAACATGACTTGGAATGATAAAGGCGAACTCCTGGTACAGAATCAGGTGGTCCCCGGGACCCACATGACGGATTTAGTGAATGACCTGATGCGTAAACGCAGGTCGCACACGGATCCTCGAGGATGGGAGGTCTTCGCTCAAGGCTTGAAAGACATGCATGTACCACAGGAATTGGTGGGGAACCCCCACTGCTAGGCCTTTATGCAGCGAACCCAGCAATCGCCGAGTGGCCCACTACCTTCTTGGGAATCCGAATGGGAACCGGAGTCACCCCCCAAAACTCCACCACCACAACGGGCACCTTCTTTTCAAACCTTTGAAAAACAACCCTTGATCAGGACACCCCACATCTCCAGAGCCGTGACACGTCAACGCGACGAACACGACGCCGGACACAACCGCCCAAGGCCTGGAAGACCTATTAAAACCAACAGCAGCAGCAGGACAGCTCAGTCGCCATGTTTTACCTCACCCTGCCCAGTAACAGTTCGCTGGATGTGTTTCCTGACAACACCGTGGCCAAGTGCGTCACCCAGTTACCGCAACCGTTGCATTTACCTGGACGATGGGAATGTGGCCTCATGGATATCCATTACCCTTACTCACGTGCGAGCCAATGAAGTGTGGTACGACGTGACCTACGAAGGAAAAGACACCCGACTCACCCTGACCGAAGGCCAATACGATACCTCCAAGGAGTTCATGGGTGGGCTGTCAAGACTGTTGCATTATAAGGCTCTGCGGGAGGTCACGAATACTTCAAAACCCATCAAAGCCTATCCCTTCAAGAATCACGTGGACTTCGATTACAACGCACACAACGACAAGGCACAGCTTATCGTCACCGCCAACGCGAGTGTCGTACTGAGTCCTATCCTACAGCAAATGCTGGGTTTCGATCTACAGACGTTCGCTGGTCCCACCGCCCACCAAGGCGAGATCCCGATGGATATGAAGTCGGGTATGTACGGACTCTACGTCTACTCGGACGTGGTGGACAGCCACATCGTGGGCGATATCAACACACCTCTGTTACGGGTGGTGCCCATTAAAAAGTTGTATGGAGATCAAGTCACCCACAGTTTCACCCACATGCTCTACCTGCCCGTACGACAAACCTACTTCAACACGATCACGGTGGATATAAGAGATGACACGGGACGACCGGTGGCATTCGAACGCGGGAAAGTGGTGCTGACACTTCATTTTCGACAAGCACGTGCTCCCCACTTTGCATAATGAAGGTGCCTTACGAGTGCGATGCACGCAGCTATATGGACTATTATGCCCAACAGGCCGGGGGTGGCTTTCCGATTTTTAGTGGTGCACGCATGCAACGTGGCCATGGACTGGGGAACATACTCGGGAGCATCGTCAAAACGTTCCTGCCCTTGGTGACGCGTGGGGTGAAAGCAATCGGCAAACAAGCGGTACGCAGTGGACTGCAAGTGGCCGGTGATGTCTTGGGGGGTAAGGCACCCAAAGAAGCCTTGAAACGGCAGGCCAAAGAAGCGGGAGGCGTCTTGGTGGCCAAAGCACAACGCATCGTAGGGAATAAAAGAGCTTCCCCACCGAGACCACGCACCAGTCGACGACCGACCCAGCGACGACGCACATCGAAGACCCGGGATATCTTTTCTTAAAACATGTCCTTGATCCACGCCGAGTCCTGCCCCTCCACCAACAGTGAATTTGATTTGTGGACCGTCCCGCCCACACAGACCAGTGCCGAACAAGGATTATGGGTGGAGCATCTCCCGCTGTCCAGCATCAACGCAACAGGGCCCATCGAGTTCACCATCAGTAATGCGGATACGACCTATGTGGATTCAGCCCATACATACTTGTATGTGATAGCCAAGATCGTCAATGGAGATGGCACCAGAATCGCCGACCAAGCAACGGTGGGCCCGACGAATCTCTGGCTGCACTCGATGTTTCAAAAGGTGGATATATTTCTCAGCGACAAACTCATCAGTGACTCGACCAACACGTACCCCTATCGAGCCTACATCGAGACGCTGTTGTCGCATGGGCGAGAGGCTAAACAATCTCAACTGACAGCCGCTTTATTCTACCAGGACAAAGCCGAGCACATGGGCGCAGAGAACGACAATACGGGATATAGCAAACGGATGGCTTTGGCCGCGAACGGAGTCGCGGTGGATATGATGGGTCGACTGCACGCAGACATGTTCATGCAAGACCGATACCTCTTGAACAAGATCCCCATCAAAATCCGACTGATACGGGCGCCTCCGACCTTCGCCTTGATGGCCACTAACGTAGACGGGCATGCAGCTGACTATATGATTGTCATCGAAGACGCAGTCCTGTATGCCCGAAAAGTGAAACCGAATCCAGCCGTTCAATTGGGACACATGAACGCTTTGGAAACAAAACCAGCCCAGTACCCTATCCGACGTGTACAAACCAAAGTGTTCTCTGTGTCTGCTGGAAATATGAGCGCCAACAAAGAAAATCTGTTCCTGGGGGAACTACCCAAGCGATTGATCCTGGCCTGTGTGGAAAATACCAGTTTCAGTGGAGCCTACCCAGAGAACCCGTTTGACTTTAAACATTTCGGCATCAATTTTGTGGCCCTGCATGTGGATGGACAACAGGTGCCAGCCACGGCCTTAACACCGAACTTTGGGCGCTCGAATTTCATTCGAGCCTATCAGAGCCTGTTTACAGCCACCGGTCAAATCAACCACGACGAAGGGAACTTCATCAGTCGGGAGGACTACGGGAACGGATACACGTTGTTCTGTTTCGATGTGACCCCCACCTTAGAGAACGACCATCAGCTGGCCCTGGCCAAGCAAGGCAATTTACGGTTGGAAATCCACTTTCAACGAGCCCTCCGGAGCACCGTCAATGTGATCTGCTACGCCGAGTTTGACAACATCATTCAAGTGGACAAGGCGCGCAACGTGCCGCCATATTGACAGAAGTACTCTTCCCCAAGCAAAACAAGTTCTGAGAAACCTCAATTCGCAAGAAGTTCTAGCAAATCTCCAGAGTAAATTCGTCATAGTCCCAGCAGACAAAGCTCCGAATAATATAATATTCATATGTAAATATTACTATTACCAGGTGCTGGTTAAAGAATTGAGTGTAGACATATCTTCATCAAATACGTCTACTTACTCCCAAACTGCATTTACTCTGGAAGATTTATTTAACAATCACAAAAAGTTTCTCAGGGAAAGAGGTATTTGTCTTCCAACCAATCATAACGACATACCAAAAATATACTGGACTCCCAAAATGCATAAATCACCATACAAAGCTAGATTCATAGCTGGTTCTAGAAGCTGCACCACCAAGCTTCTTTCAACCCTATTGACGAGGGCCCTTCAGGAGGTAAAAGCATTTTGGGAAAGGTATTGCGCCACTATTTCTAAGAACTCGGGCGTTGAATGTGAAATAACTCTGGCGTTGAATGTATGTGGATATTGAAAAACTCAAAATGTCTTACGGAAGAGCTTGATGCTAAAGGTCACATACCGTACAGACATGTATCCACATGGAATTTCTCGACTCTATACTGCAATCCCTCATCAGGATCTTATTGACCGTCTAAGTTCATTAATAGTATCTGTGTTCAACAAAACTGATCGTAGATATATTAATGTCGGAAGCCATAAAGCATTCTTTAGCTCGACTACATACAAGAGATATCATTCATGGGATGTTTCTTTGTTTATAGAGTTGCTTGAATTTCTCATTAAAAATATCTATGTGAAATTTGGCAACACAATATATCAGCAGCATATAGGTATTCCAATGGGTACTAATTGTGCACCCCTGTTGGCTGACCTGTATCTGTTCTCTATGAATATGACTATATGCAGGCGCTTTCAAAAACCGATCCATTCAAAGCCCGTTCCTTCTCATTCACCAAACGCTATATAGACGATCTTCTCGCTGTGGATAATCGCTATATACATGACGCAGTGAAGGATATATATCCGCCTTCACTGGATTTGAAGGAAACTACAGATAGCCCTACAGGCACATCTTATTTAGATCCCTATCTCTATAAAAATGAAGCGGGCATTCTCTCTCGTCGACTTTATGACAAAAGAGATGATTACAATTTCGACATCGTAAACTATCCCTTTCTGGATAGTAATATTCCAGTGGGACCTGCATATGGCGTATACATATCTCGCTTAGTAGCATTTGCTAGATCCTGTGTTAAATGTGATGATTTTAATCAACGTCACAAAACATTGTTGCAGAAACTTATAAAACAGGGCTATTCCACCAAGCGCCTCCACTCAAAGTTTCTCAAATTTGGCGATACATATCGCATGCTGATAGCAAAATACGAACGTAGCGTGCAAGATCTATGGCGCTACGTTTCGCAACTTGTGTCTAATTCCGCTTAACCCAGGGCTAGGGGCCGTATGAACCCATGTACTTCAAGATCCTCATGGTACTCATATGAACAGTCACAATCAAAGCGTGACTGAGATACATCTTTTTTTTTAGATGACGACTATAACGAATATTATGGATTAAGAATACTGATCAGCGATACGGATTTGATATTTTTGGAACATCATGATGTCTTGCCGGCATCATTGAAAAGTGTTGACCGCTTCTCTCTTGCAGGAAACAAGCCTATGTTTATGAATACTATGATTGTCTTTTTGAATTTGGTGCTAATACTGTTATGTGGAAAATGGAATAGGTCTTTGGATTATGGACGCGGATATTCTCTAATGGACGACGGCTGGATTATGAATGACGGACTAGACGCTTGTAATTCCCCACCTAACATGGATACAGACCAGATAACCACCGTGCTGGAGAATGACCCAGAGATACGTATGGTCTTTCAAGGGGTGTTCGCCCGAGATGTGTTCCCATTAGACCGTGTGTATCCTGCTGCTTACGTTCTCTACACGGACCCGATGGATCGGCCCGGTGAACATTGGGTGGGCGTGTACTTGACAGAACAGCAGGGCGAGTACTTTGACCCGTACGGCCTGCCACCCCTCCATCTCGATTTAACAGACTTCATGGATCAAGGCACAGAGACGTGGTGTTGGAACAGTCAAACGTTGCAAAGCCTGACCAGTAGCGTGTGCGGACAATATTGCTTGTTTTACCTGTACCATCGATGCCGGGGAAGACCCTTATCTACCATCGTACAGATGTTTGACGAGTACCCCAAGGCCGAGGACCGCGATGTACTCGTATATGACTGGGCCGCCCATCATTTAATGTACAAGCCCCGTTCTGGGCTTGAATTCTTTCAATGTACACACGCCCCCTGTTCTGGGCTTCAGTTTACAAGCCCCCTGTTCTGGGCTTCAGTTCTTTCAATGTACAAGCCCCTTGTTCTGGGCTTCAGTTTTCACGTGGTTGTTCTCACCTTGTTGTTGTTCACTGAATAGAAAAAAATGAGATCTCACCAAAAAACCCTGTCTTTTGTGTTTTATTCATAATGCATAAATGCCCAATGTGGAGATTCAGTCAAACTGAAATCAGTGGTGTAGGATGGGGCCAAAATGTAACCCATCAATGTTAGAATGCAAGAGCACTATAGTAAAATAGAGAGCCAATGAAATCAGCCCACAGACCAAGTACGTGTTTTGGTCTAGGTTTGGAGCGGGCATTTCATTGAGGTGCCTGTAAAGGAAGACGGTGAGTGAAGACTCGTCCAACACGTATAGATTAAGTTTATTACTATAAGTTATATGAGCATAATGCATGAAACTGGCTTTGAACACCGTATTAGCCAATCAGTGGCCTAGAATGGAGCCAAAGGTAACCCATCCATGTCCAGAAAACATTACCCGGGTGTACAAGAACCCGGATGTAGGCGCGGACGTAGGCGAAAGCACACCGTGAATACACCAATTCGATTGGCTGATTGTTCGACCGCTGATTGGTTCTTTTTCTCGACCGCTCATTGGCTCTTTTTTCTCGACCGCTGATTGGTCCAAATGGACCTGCCCATGTTTCCCAGGTTCATTTACAATCCCCTTTTTGGGGTTCAAGCTCTGTATATATCGATGCCGCAACATTGTCTCATTGGACATTGGACCGTTTGACCTGGATGTGACCTTTGACCCGACATGCACCCGCGCACTGCCGATGACGCCGCGCACTTCCCGATAACCCGCGCGCGCGCGCTGCGGCCGAAGAACCCGCGCGCCCGGGCACTGGGGGGGGGGGCCGGGGCTCGCTGGGCCGGGAAAGTTGGAGGTAGTGTTTGAGCATTCTGAAAAACCGGAAGTGACGTCACACACACACTTGCCACAACCCACGTGACCTGCGCAGCAGAATGGAAACGACACCCTAGTCTAGCCCCCTCACCTAGGCTTCACATGGATACCTCACTCGATCCCAGCGGCCCATGAGGAGCCCACCTAGACCCCAGCACGTCTATTTCCATACCACTTTGTCCACTGCGCATGCGCAGAATGACCCTATTTCAACCCCGCACTCAGCCCATGAGATGCTCCATTACATAGGCTTCACATGGATACCTCACACGACCCATTCGAACCGTGAATAGTCCATCTCTAACCCAAACACACCCACACACACCCCCAAAAATGCCTGCTTTCTATACTACGGCCTGGCTGCGCATGCGCAGACTATTGACAACGTACGAACCATTAGTGTAGTCAAGTGCTCCTGCATGAGAGCTTCAAAATAAGACCTCACTCGACCCCATCGGACCATTAGTGGCCCACCTAGACTCCAAAACGTTCACCCCGTATGGACCTATACACCCATAGCCATGCAGTATAGGCCTATGGGCCTACCCAGGCCACGGTGACTTTTTTCAAAAAATTCACCGTTTCGCTCCGGGACACTTCCTATCATGTTCTAAATGACGAGACTAAGAAAACAAATCCAAACAACCATACCGCAAATGTCTAGAAGTAGGTTTCCCAGGGGGACAAACATTGGTCCTATACCCCCAGTATGGGACTATATGGGTCTATATGGGTCTCGGTGACTTTTTTCAAAAATTTCACCGATTCGTGCCGGGACACTTCCTATCAGGTTCTAAATGACGGGACTAAGAAAACAAATCCAAACAACCATACCGCAAATGTATAGAAGTAGGTTTCCGAGGGGGACAAACATTGGTCCTATACCCCCAGTATGGGACTATATCCATGTGTATCGGTGACTTTTTTCAAAAATTTCACCGTTTAGCTCCGGGACACTTCCTATCATGTTCTAAATGACGAGACAAAGAAAACAAATCCAAACAACCATACCGCAAATGTCGAGAAGTAGGTTTCCCAGGATGGTCCTATACCCCCCATACTCCATATAGGCATTTTCCTGTAATTTAGGATAAAGTCCGTGTTCCGTATTTTTTCAGGAAAAATTTTACATACACCCACCCTGGAACTAGGGGGAGATAACTCTATTGATAGGCAAGCCCCGTTAAGCCCGGCGACCTATATACCCCCCATACCCCATATAGTCATTTCCCCGGATTTTTCGATAAAGTCCGTGTTCCGGTTTTTTTTTGAGGAAAAATTTTACATGCACCCACCCATGACTGGATGCCCCTTCACATAGGCTTCACAAGGATACCTCATACAACTCCATCGGCCCATTAGGGACTCCTCTAGATCCCAAAACGCCTATTTCCATACCCTTTGGCCACCGCGCATGCGCAGAATGCCGATATTTCAATGCCACACCCAGCTCATCAGATGCTCCCTCACATAGGCTTCACTTTGATACCTCACTCGACCCCATCGGTCCATTAGGGACTCCCCTAACTATTTCCATACCCTTTGGCCACCGCGCATGCGCAGAATGCCGATATTTCAACCCCGCACCCAGCCCATTAGATGCCCCTTCACGAATGCTTCACTTTGATACCTCATTCGACCCCATCGGACCATTTCCACAAAATTCAAGATGGCGGCCAAACTCTGGCAGATCGAGTTGTCTCCCTTGCGTCCAGAGTGTACAGATGGCGCCACCATCGGATAGTGACGTCATAGTTACATCCGGGTGAAATAGACATCAATTTAACCATTCTCAAAGAGAGCCGTGTCTACCCGCGGGAGACCAAAGCGACTCTCTTGTAAACTGGTGACATTTTTGAATCTCCAATCTCAAAGCGAGGCAGCATGACATCACTCGTTCGACCGGGACTATTCTCCCGCGGGTAGACACGCAAAATGGTACATCTTCAGAAAATTTATGACCTAACCCAAAGATCACAAGATCGTTATTGTTTAGCATCATCAGATAAAGTAGAATAGTACGATCAGACAACATGCAGGCGAAAATACGGTATAATTGACGTAATTCGTTGTTTTCCGCGTTTCAATGGTTGATCTTCAATGCAGAATCTAGGTCAACTAAATTTATGTCTGCTGCTTCAAACGAGTAGGCCATAAATAAAGTTCAACGTTCAGTTTTATTTTTTTAACAACAAAACTTGCATAATGATAGCAACAAAAGTACATATCATAGGGCGTGTGAACAGTACTATGTAGTGAATGAAGAACAGAAATGCTGCAACTGCCTTGCCCTGATCAAGTGCATGTCACGCTAAGAACCTGGGATAGGTAATAAATTTTCCGAAGATGTACCGTCTTGCGGTAGACACGGCTCTCTTTGAGAATGGATCGGAACCGTGTGAACTACTTCCTGTATTAGATAACTCGTTTTCACGGCCAAGTATACATACCGACAATAATTTGTTCGCGATTGATATCCTCCGAAACGGAAAGAGTCATTTTCCAATTATATAGCCCACGTTATGTTTAGCAATTCGCTTCTAACTCGACGGAGTCAGCAGGTCAATGACAAGCCGGATACAGACGGTGAAAATCATACGCCGCCTACTCACCCCCCAAATTTTGGGGGGATGGCTCCCATTTACACGTGAGACTCTTTCTCGCAGTAGGGAGTCTCGCGAGACGAGAATGCAATTTAACCTCTACCTACTACTTACGCTTTTATTGCACCTGTTCATGTGGCATATAGCGGTATTAGATACAAATCTAGAGAGCTATGATGGAAATGCTCTGACAACTCGTATACTGGTAATTGGTGAGCTGTTTCGCCGTGACAACTCGTACATTGGCGATTGGTGAGCTGTATCGTCGTCAGATGTAAATGACGGCAATTAACACAAAAGACTAGTTTGTAAGGGCCTATGTCGACCCAGCATCAACTTCCCACAAATGCCACCATATATCAAAGACCAAAAGGTCCGACAAGGGGCGGGCCTCGGGTAAAAATTACAACACATATAAGGGAAGTGGGAAGAGGTGCCCACATACTGACTGCGTCATATGACTTCACAGAATAGTCTTCTGGTAAACCTATTCTAAAGCACATACCAAGAATCTAACGATTCGTGATATGTGTTGTATCTCAGGTACGCTTTTATTGCACCTGATTAGTTTTGTCATTTTTTTGCAAGATTTATTTCAAAAAATTATTCACAATTTTGAATTTTATTATGAATAATTATTTTGTCAATGTCTTATGAATGTGTTTCCTACTTTTCGGTAAACTTTCAACACAGCACTCAGTCTTTGAGAAATATGGATCAATGTCTTGTGTCACAACTCCACACACTTTGAAGTTCATAATGTTCTCCCAAAATTCCCCAATATCAGTTCCAGGTCATGCAGTGTACACCGATATAGGCCTACCTGAAAATAAAATGCAAATGAATAAAATATAAATTAATATTCTGACTACATTGTGGAAATAAATATTCAGGAACTAATGCAGGAGGATTCAAGCGGTTAAGGCAGCACAAGACATAATCATGGCAAACTTGTTAGTATCATTCATAGTGTTGAAATCATTAAAGCGAGCAGATATTTTTTGAAATAGCTAGATCCTATCTGAATGAAATCTGTTACATGATAAAACAAAATGTTTCTCATCTTCTACTACCATACACACCTCACACAAACGTTGATGAATTGGGGTCTTAGGCTTGGTGTGCCTACCCACTTCTATTTTTAACTTGTGGTTACTTAACCGCAATTTTGAGAAAAATTGCTGGTGGCTTGGTTTAGTATATAACAGATATGGTTCGAGTTCAATCGTAGTCTTAAACAGTCTGTATGTTCTCATCTTATTTTGTTCACCAGGAATTTTATCATCTTGAAGTGAATCATGAAAACATGCTTTGAAATGTGCATGTAGCAGAGGATGAAAATTACTCCCCACTGCTTCATCTATATCTATATTAAGATTAGTGTGTAAAAAAGACTGTATCTTATACAACCAGCCAACATGCTTCATGCAGAGAACCTTTTGTTCTTGAAGAGCATGGTATATTAATTTATCAGAAGATTCTAGTGCATAATGGTAAAGATTAACAGACCTCTTGACTATATCGTGAATCAATGGATAAATGCCTAACTCAGCTCTAACCCCCCAATTGTTGGTGGATCTGTGAACTTGTAAAAGCCGTTTATTAAATTTTAGTTGAACTTTCTCTATAGGGGAGAATTGTCAGGGTGTTTACATGATACAAGGTCTGCTACTCTGAGCCATAAAGCAGGACAGGTTTAACTAGGGACTGGAATAGATGACATCCAGTATCAATGGGAATATTTTCCCCATTTAGATTACTAAGTAATGAATATGAAGCACGCATGCCTTTATGACTTAATGGCCTGTACGTGAAAAAATTATCCCTAAATATTGGTATTGATCGACTTGACCAATTTCAGAGTTAGTCGCCCAAGCGCCATATTATAGGTCGTTTGAATTGAGGACCTTTTTTAAACACAATAACTTTGGATTTGTCGAGGTTGACAACAATATGATTACTTTTACAATAAATGTTTAGATTGTCAAGAGCATTTTGTAGCCCATTTGGAGACTCGGACAACAAAAGCAGATCGTCTGCAAACAGTAGCTGAGACAATGGATGACCATTTAGGTCAATAGGACAGCAATGGTCATTGAAGCTTGACTTGATGTCATCAATAAAAATATTAAACAGTGTAGGAGAGAGGGAACAGCCCTGTTTAACTCCTTGGTAAGTGTGGAAGCTTGAGGAAATCTCATCATTAATTTTGATGTTATACAAGACATCACTATATAAGGACTTAATCAGATTAAATATCTTACCATTTATGCCAGTGTCTAATAACTTTTTGAACAAAGATTGCCTATCAATAGAGTCAAACGCTTTACGAAAATCTACAAAGCATGCATACAAAGGCTTTTTATTGGAATTATACTTTTCAATGATAGTTCGGAGTGTAAATAAATGGTCCGACGTACGATGACCTTGTCGGAAGCCAGCCTGATTACAGCTCAACAAGTTGGAATCTTCCAGGAAATTAGTAAGACGTTTGTTAATGATTTTAGCTAAAAGCTTCCCAAGAGCATTACCTAGGGATATGCCGCTATAGTTGTTGGGAACAGAACGGTCACCCTTTTTATGTTTTGGGATAAGAGTCGAGTTACGCCACAACTCAGGGAAATAACCCTGGTCTAGGATAATATTAAACAACCGAGATACATGGTCAATACCAGGGTGTATCAAAAAAAATGTCCACCTGTGGGTTTTTATTTTTGTATCTGAATCTGTGCATACTATATGTAAACAATCGGTTGCAACACAAGAAGGTGATATTTGTGTTGCATAATGTGCAAAGTTTGCACAACTGCGAATAAAATTGCCTGAAATAATTAAGTTTAAAAACGAGTGGTGAGACTTCAAAAATGCACTGGCTGGCTTCTGCCATACACACTGCGTGGGTGTGATTAGCGCCGAGTTCAACAATAGCCTGTCAAGTTCTTCAATGTGGCCTGTCAGACAGATGCTAACTGGGCACAGTGCAGTTCAGTTTCGTCAGCTATGAGAATGCATTGCGAAGAAACCTTTACTCACAAATAATACTGTCGGTTTATGAGCTTTAAGTCCAATCAAGACAAATTTTATAGCAAGACACTGTCGTGTTCATCAGTATGGTTGGTCAGCAATTCACCTCATTTCAACGTTCTTTTATGGTGACAACATACTACCAAACAAACAGCATTAGGGACACAATAATGGCTTTCCAACAGCGTTTTCCACAGCGTCAACCGCCAAACGCAAGGACAATAAAGCGCAATGTCCATAAATACCAGCTTCATGCAACTAGCCTAAACAGAAACAACGGCAACTCAGGTCGCCCGAGGACTGCTCGGTCTGCGAGAAATATTGCCGCTGTTCGTGCCGAGTTGAATGCAAATCCTGGTAGCAGCGCGAGAAGGAATGGCGTTCCGCAAGTATCGTCGGCAACGTTCAATCGAATTACACGTTTAGATCTGGTGTTGCACCCTTACAGAATACAAAGGCGCCATGAACTGTTGCCGGCTGACCATCAGCGCCGACTGCAATTTTGCCAGTGGTTGGAAAATCACCAACCCCGGTTCGTAACGCACTTCCTCGTTGGAGATGAATCGGTGTTCCACATGAACGGACGGGTCAATACGTGGAACGTGCGGAATTATGCTCCCCGTGGTCATCTACCAGATTTTCATTATGATGTATCAATCAGTCGACAAAGTTTGACTCTTTGGATTGGTATGGTAGGGGATGGTCACATAATTGGCCCCATCTTCTTTGATGGAAATGTGAATGGGCCAGCCTATCTGCGAATGGTCAATCAGGATGTTGTCCCCAACCTCGTTGGCCGCTATGGACAGCAACGGAATGGTGCCATACCCCATCTCTGGTGGATACAGGATGGCGCCCCAGCACATCGTACGCGTGATGTTAATCAGCGTCTCCAACAGCTGTTCCCTCGACGTGTGGCAGGTTTGGGTCATCCAACTGAATGGCCACCACGATCACCAGATCTGACTCCGGCCGACTTCTTTTTGTGGGGCTATCTGAAGGGGAAGGTGTACCAGACTGTCCCAGCCAACCTTGCCGACCTTCGCCAGCGAATTGAACACGAGGTTCAAGCTCTCAGACGAACGCGAATGGTCCGCAGAGCCTTCCAGGAGATGCGCGACAGGGCAGGCCGTTGTGTTCAGCCGCGAGGGGCTCACGTTGAAGGACATTAATGCACGACGGCTGAAATGTGGATGTCGGAATTGACGCCTAGATTAATTTATTTTGATATCGGATGATCGTCTTTAATTTGTTAATGGCAGCATTTCATTATTTCATTATCTTTTTTCTTTATTTATTTGTTTCTTCATTTAATGAATTTTTTTTGTTTCTTCACTGATTTTTCACGTTATGCACAGAGTGCAGTTTTTTACAAGTCTTATTATGCACAATTGAACGACGTTCAATTACAAACAAAAACATGCTATGAATTGATATGGAACATGTCAAGATCAAGTTCTTTTACATGTACATAATCATAAAAACAATAATATACAAAACTGGATTGATGAAGAATAAATCTAACTGGAGAACGTGCTGTGTGGTTCACAGTGTAAATGGCAGAAGCCAGCCAGTGCAATTTTGAAGTGATACCACCCTTTTTAAAACTTCATTATTTCACTCAATTTCATTTGAAATTGTGCAAACTTTGTGCATCATGCAACATAAAGACCACTTTCTTGTGTTGCAGTCCGTTGTTTACATATAGTACTCATAAATTCAGATAAATAAATAAAAACTCACAGGTGGACATTTTTTTTGATACACCCTGTAGTAACAGGTATGACACACTTTAGGAGTTCGTTACTAATGTTGTCCTCTCCTGGGCTCTTATTAACCCTTATGTTAGCAACTGCTGTTAAAATTTCTTCAGCAGTTATTGGTGTGTTAAGCATAAAACTATTATCATCTGTGGTGTCTTCAGGGATAGTCCCTGAAGACTGAAGGTCAGATTTTCCTAATAAAGAAACAAAGTGGTCGGCCATTGCATACTTGTCTACAGGAACAGACTGGGAAACTGAGTTTTTAGTAGTCCCTAGGTATTTTAACAATTTCCAGTAGTATTGGGCATTGGACTGTTTGGCATCGCGAAGTTCGCTTATTAAATTATCATAATATTCATGCCGTTTACGTGCAACCAGTCTTTTATAATTACGTTTAACTTTGTGATAATGGATACCAGCCTCGTCAGATGGATTGTTATTGTATTGATGATAACTGGATTTGGCACACTTTTTAGCTACCTTGCAATCCCGGTCATACCATTTATTCTTCCGTGTGGCTTTATTAGACCGAACCTGAACTGTAGCTTTACAATTGAGGTGATGGAGAATATGGGTAAAATCAGTGACACCCTGCTGCACTCCCTCCGGATCGCTGGAGTAGGGTAGCATGATAAAGTTGTTGAGTAGATGCCTAATACCATCTGACTGGATCTCCTGCAGAACAGTGTCATGGCTGTGCGAGTTCCATTTCCTCTTAAATTTAACCTTCTTATATGTAATATTATTTACAGAGGCATTAGGAATTACATCTGTGCAGAATTTTACATTTAGGTAGCAAAACACTTGACAGTGATCCGAGTATAAAGTAAGTGGAGATACATGTAGGTATTTGACATTTGTGTAAAATGGTTCTGACACAGCGATATAGTCAACAGTACTCCGCCCATTGTATGTGTGACACGTGAATTTTCCAAAGGCATCACCTGGGGCTCTGCCATTAAGAATTAATAACTTGTGACTAGATAGGGTTTTAATCAAGTTTCGCCCAAATGTATTAACAGATATGTCGAGGTTTTTGCGGGGTAGCTGTATACAATTGAATGACCCATCGGGTAATGGGCTATTCCAGAAATAATCCGTACCCCCCCTAAAGAAGAAAAAAAATTTGGGAGAATTTTCAGCTGGAAATTCCTAAAATTTCACAAAATTATCTACAATTTAGCTGGAAATCCAGCTGCTCAAAAACCTCATTTTAACTGGAATTCCAATGAAATTACAGATTTGTTTTGGAATTTTAAGTCCTGGTAAATTATATCTTCTGGAATTTTTTTTGTAAAGAAGCGTTTTTGTCTGGAAATCTTCAAATAAATGCATGAATTTATCTGGAAATCCAACGGACAAATAAAACTTTTAACTGAAAATCCAAGATCAGATATAATTTGGTTGGAAATCCAACAATTACCCAACTATTTTGCCACTCACATGCTTATATTTGTATTTTTATAATCAGTGAGACCAATGACTCCCCCACCCATGGCTTAGGCCTATATTCAGTGGAAGAAAACATGTTATTCCTTCAGGCCAGTGACGTATGCCAATCGAAGCTGAACATTTTCAGAATTAATGAATTGCCGGTTAAAATATAAAGACCCCATGTCCCAATTTTGACAGCCCTGAGTAATGGCTTATAAAGGCTCTCGAGAGACTTCAAATAATGATAATTTATCAAAGAAATGCAGACTTTCTTGCGATAAAAGGAAACATTGGGCCTGAACACCTTAGCCCAGTCACCTGGCGGAGGTTATTAACTTGTGTTTGTATATATATTGTGCATTTTCATTTCCAGTTATATATTACATATCATTCAGTAACACTTAAAACCATATAAAATTCCAAGGATTGATAAATTTTTGTATACGCCCGCCAAAAGGCGGACGTATTATGTGATGGCGGTTTCCGTCCATCTGTCCGTCCGTCCCTCGTGTCCGGTCTATATCTGGGACAGTTTTCTATCTACAGCTCTAATTTTCGGTGAGTGGATACCCTACGGGGAGACGATGTGTCGCATACCAAAATCAAGGTCGAGGTCAGAGGTCAAAGGTCACTGGCCTCAAAAATAGGAAGTGTTCGTGTCCGGTCTATATCTGTGAACGTTTTCTATCCACAGTTGTAATTTTTTGTGAGTGGATACACTAGGTGGAGACGATGTGTCACATTTTCATATGCCTGTCGAAGACGAAGTCGTGTAATGCGATGTTGCGTTCTGTCCATTCATGCATTAACATTTGTTGTCCATGCGATATCTCTAGTTTCAAGGTATGGATTGGTACCAAACTTTGAGTATACCTTACTCGCATGGCAAAGAGAAGCCATACATTTTGAGATCAATTTGTCAAAGGTCAAGGTCACAGTCCCCCAAAACTGAATCAAGTTTAGCTGATTCTATGTGTTACATGTAGGTTGGAATACTCAGAGTTCTCTCCCATACATGTATATGGCATTTGTCCTGTGGAGTTGTCTCCCTTATTTGAAACCGGTACATTTAGTTAAACTGTTGTGAAATTAAAACCATACATTTACTAATTTAATCGGGAGAGGGGTCCTTTATGAACTTCATACCTGTTTATTAACTCAAGAACAAATATTTACTTCATCACTTTCTTCTTCCTTTATCAGGACTGCACAAACTGAAAATGCTGCTTAACCCAAATATGGGTTACGCTAACATTTTTTGGGTAACCCTTCTCTGATTTGCATAACCCATCACTATTGTATACAGGTTAATATCCGTAATTCAAGCGAACTGGAAATGGGTTACGCATAATGAAAATTGCGTAACCAAACCTATTGTTCGCGCAATTCGTGCAGCCCTGTTCATGAAAACTTATCTCGCTTGAAAGGAATCCATTTGCAGGAAAACTACTATTTTCTTGTGTTTGACTATTGTCAATTTCAGTATTGGATATGTGAGCTCTTGACTCGTGATTCAAGGCCAACTTGTTACCAACAGTTAAGCTCATTTTAGTTTATCATTCAGTCTAAGATGTGATATATGTTACATTCTCTGAAGCACAAAATTGAAGACCTTTCTCTAGGCTGTATGTAGTACCTGTACCAATATGTTCAATAATATATACCATATAACAGAATTGCAAAAGTAAATAAATATACTTCACATAAAGTCATGATAATAGGCACTTGCTATGATATCCAGTGATAATTTGGAGACCTGAATAAACTGGATCATCAAAGTAACTTAAGTGTTGGTGATCAACATAATAGGGTACATACTGCTGAGCTCTGCTGTAGATCAATGGGTATTACTACAATAAATCTCTTTGCATGGACAGTGTGTGAATAAACTATGGGACATCAAGCTGGCAACTGTCTTAGCCTCAAGTGAAATGAAACCCCATGTTATCTTGGGTTTATATGCCCCCAATTCCTGATGCAGATACATGTAGTTTGCTTAGTTTATAGCTTTGTAGAGTATTTTAGCAGACTGGTCACAGGTGCTTGCATGGCACCAAAATTCAAGCAGTCTCCAGCCAAGGATGTACATGTAGTCCACAGACTGCATCAATGTATGTCCCACTTGAGTTAAAAGGCCTATTAAATTCAACCTGTGTCATGCAAGATTTTTCCATGAAGTGGACAGAATTATTTTGGGCCATTTCACTTCTACATTTTTGAAAAACAATATGGAGTACATTCCGAGGAAAGAAACTTGTTTCCAAATTATATAAGTTGCATATAAATGGCTTGCACCTTGAAATAAAGGTATGTGCATTCCCTTCGAGAAAATATATATTTAGAAGGGTTTTTCAGAGGGTTTGGAAAGTCTACTAAAGATGGAAGGCTAGCTTATGCACCCACCATGTTTTTGCTTAACCTCCGATGCTGAACTCAGACATTGATGTATAACCCAAGTTTATGGGATGGAGAAGGTTCTTTTTCGTTGATATGTTTCTCAAAATCTTTTTTTTTACCGGTCTGGTAAGACTCCTAAATGAGTATCCTATTACCCATTCTGGCAATTTGTTTCCAAATCAGGAAACGTATTTCCTGAACAGGAAAATTTAAGTTTTGATTCATAAATTACAAAAAACACAAACTGTATACTCAGTTGTGATATAAATAGGAAAGTTTGGTGTTATTACACGATAGATAATAAAAGAAATGTCCTTATGATTATAATCTGGCAAATAATAAAAGAATAAAATTTTATCCAAATTTACTCGGTTCCTGCTCTGCACAATGACCATCCATACAAAGAAACCTTACCGATACTACTACCTTGTTATAGCATGATAATTGTCTTGCTCGTTAGCCTTCGTTAGTCTGAGTTATTTTAGTCTTAATACCATATGGTTTCCTAAAATGGAAACCTTGGTTCGCCCAAATGCAAACGTTTCCTGAATTGGAAACTTTCAAAATGTTTCCTAAATCAGGAACATATTGGTTATGTTTCCAAAACAGGAAACATTTGTTATGTTTCCAAAACTGGACACATTTGTAATATTTCCTAACAAGCGTTCTGAGAACCCCAACATCTCGCCTTGCGGGGTCATCCGCCAAAGGTGCAGCAGTATTGAAAGCATACATGTAGAGCAAACAATAAGGTCTGGAATAGGTGATGTGGTACAGACAATAATGTCTGGAATAGATTATCTGGTACAGACAATAACATCAGTCCCATGTGGGATTACTGGCAAAAGTTAGGATGGATAGGTCAGTGCCGTCGGATTACTGGTACATAGGGCAGTCCAGTGTGAGATTACTGCTGGATAGTTCAGTCCCATGTGAAATTACTGCTGGATAGGTCAGTCCTGTGTAGGACTACTGCTGGGTGGACCAGTCCCATGTTATTACTGATGGATAGTCCCCTGTGGGATTACTGCTGGATAGTCCAGTCCCAAGTGGGATTACTGCTGGATAGGCCAGTCCTGTCTTGGATTACTGCTGGATAGATGAGTCTCATATGGGATTAATGCTGGATAGGACAGTCCCGTGTGGGATTACTGCTGCATAGGCAGTGCAGTGTGGGATTACTGCTGCATACGGCAATCCTGTGTGGGATTATGGCTGAGGAGGCCAGTTCGGTGAAGGATTACTGCTGGATAGGCTAAACCTGTGTGGGATTACAGCGGAATAGATCAGTCCCATGTAGAATTATGGCTGGATAGGTCAGTGCCATGTGAGATTACTGCTGCATATTGCAGTCCAGTGTCATATTACCTCTGAATAGGTCAGTCCCGTGTGAGATTAATGCTGCATAGGCCAGCCACATGTGGGATTACATGTACTGCTGCAAAGGCCAGTCCCTTGTGGAATTACATGAACTGCTGGATAGGCCAGTCCCATGTGGGATTACTACTGGATAGGCCAGTCCGGTCTGGGATTTCTGCTGGATAGGTCAGTCCTGCATGAGATTACTGCTGGATAGGCCAGTGCCAAATGGGATTACTGTTGGATAGGTCAGTCCCGTGTGGCATTACTGCTGGATATTGCAGTCCAGTGTCATATCACTTCTTGATAGGTCAGTCCCATGAGAGATTACTGCTGCATAGGCAGGTCCCATGTGGAATTACTGCTGGATAGGTCAGTCCCATGTGAGATTACTGCTGGATAGGTCAGTCCCGTGTGGCATTACTGCTGGATATTGCAGTCCAGTGTCATATCACTTCTGGATAGGTCAGTCCCATGAGAGATTACTGCTGCATAGGCAGGTCCCATCTGGAATTATATTATATAGGTATATGGATAGCTCCATTAGTGGATATAAACTCTGGTTTTTCACCCGTTCTGGCATTAAAATCACCACCTAACATAATATGCCCCTTATTACTGTATTTACAGATGAGGGCATCCAACTCTTCAAACGGATCTAACCCTGCATTATGTTTCCAGTAAGGAGAGTTATCAGGCCTGAAGTATACAATACCAATAAAGAGGTCCTTTTCAAGATTAAGTGAAGATTTAGATATTTTGACCCATACCATAAGATCAGAATTAAACACCACAGTAACTTCAAGGACCGATCTGTACAACAATGCTATAACTATGGTTGGCCATCCCTGCCAGAATTCGTCATTTAGAGGCTGCCTCTAAATAATATATACCATGGTATAAAATGCCAAGCCTGCCATAATTCGTATTTAGAGGCTGCCTCTAATTATTTTGTACCATGGTATAAAATGCCAAGCCTGCCATGGATGCCTCTAAATCGCCAAGCCTGCCACAATTCGTATTTAGAGGCTGCCTCTAATTATTTTGTACCATGGTATAAAATGCCGAGCCTGCCATAATTCGTATTTAGAGGCTGCCTCTAATTATTTTGTACCATGGTATAAAATCGCCAAGCCTGCCATAATTCCTATTTAGAGGATGCCTCTAATTCATTTTAGCCGTAAGTCGTAAATTTTCGCCTTCTTATTACTTCCACCAATGATATGCGCTTTCACAAATTTGGTGCCATATCTCTACGCTTGTTACAAGTTTACTCATTGGTCAAATTTAATATTCTTGATATGACATCGAGTTGTTTATGACTTACGGCTAAAATGAATTAGAGGCATCCTCTAAATAGGAATTATGGCAGGCTTGGCGATTTTATACCATGGTACAAAATAATTAGAGGCAGCCTCTAAATACGAATTATGGCAGGCTCGGCATTTTATACCATGGTATATATTATTTACAGGCAGCCTCTAAATACGAATTGTGGCAGGCTTGGCGATTTAGAGGCATCCTCTAAATAGGAATTATGGCAGGCTCTGGCATTTTATACCATGGTACAAAATAATTAGAGGCAGCCTCTAAATACGAATTATGGCAGGCTTGGCATTTTATACCATGGTATATATTATTTAGAGGCAGCCCCTAAATGACGAATTCTGGCAGGGATGGCCAACCATATATACCACCACGTGGTCTACGGCCATTTATAGCCTGGTCCTTATTAAAATTTTTAAAACAATAACCAGGAATGTCAACATTAAAATCTGAAGACTGCCAAGTTTCAGTTAAACCAACGCAACTAAATTTACAAATCGACCTAATGAAATCTGGGCCATCAAGCTTATTATCATCCAAACCTTGCACATTCCAAAAAGAACAGCTGAAACGTTCCATCAGGAAAATTTCAAGTCAAATTACAGCTGCAGCATGCAAACAATTATATCATAGCAGATGCCAATACTTCAATCGTATCCAAAATTACCCACTGAAAGGTATTAATAGTACATGACTAGCAGGGTGAGTCAGTTCAAAATCAATTCCAATACAACCTACTATAACCGACTGTCACGATTAAAGGACAATACTGACCACAACTGATATTAATTTTCAATAATATACACGATATCATGCATGATGGTTGAACATCGGACTGGCTTTACACGACTGAGATATTTCATGGAATAGCCACGCCGGAACATTTAAATGTATCAATTTGATCGTGTGGAATCATTATTTCTAACAGGTAGACCGTTCTCTACTGTTATATCAATGACAGTTTTACCAGTTAGAAAGTCTGAGTAAAATAATCATACAAGAGATCAGCTACACAGACAATTAACTGATATGGAGAGCCTTTTGCTCACAATAAGCGTTCGGCACAAGCATGTGACTTTCAGTCTAGTACATGTATTGTATTGTGATTGAAAAAGAGTCACAATAAAAAGAATACTGCCCACAGTCAATAGTAATTATCAATATGATATTCTGTGTTGGGGTTAAACCTCCAAGTGAATTTACTTGACTGAGATATGCCCAAAAAGTGTAACTTTTATATAACATGAACCTCATGTGGAAACCGTGGCTCACAGAGGTTGTCACAAGAAGAGTTTGGCACAACCCATTTGATATCGGGTATGGATAATGCACAGTATGTAGTACGACAGCTAACACATAGAAGACAAGAGGCCTCAGGCTCCTAAATAAAAAAAAGTCCCAATCCGTTAACCCTAAACGTAATCTCTGCCAAAGACCAGAATTTTCCCGATTTTTTTTCGCCTTCGTTGCAACGATTAATAGAAAGCCGTTGGTACCACTGGCAAGTATTGTATTTGTTCTATTCAGCTACAAATTTTATTTCGATTCACTGCTCGATAACATGCCTCGCCGGGGCACTACTTGCGGGGCCAAGGCACTGCTTTCAGCAGGCAGAGAAAACAGCGAAATGAGTACCTCATGTGTAGAGGCGCGCACAGCTTAAAATTTTGACGGTAAAAGTTTGACAAGAAGTTGGTCACCTTGTAGCGCTTGAAATAAACTATTTCCTGTCGAAAGATGAATGTCTAAACTTAATTAGGGAACCAGCGACGTACAGTTTTGTTAATACTGCCGAACGTGTAAATTATTTAGGAGTCTGATGCCAAGAGCTGAATCAATTCCTGTACAACAGACTTTCTGGTAGACTGTTCAGGCGGCACTGACTGGGGTTTCACAAACACATTTGATGTATGAACACCCAAGGACTTAATCTCAGATGGATTAACTGGGCCAGGAGCACAAGCTGGTGCACTGTGATAGGCATTCTGTATTGAAGGCCATTCTACGGCATATGCCGGATGTGAGGCGGGGTGGGGGGG
>JAVTVY010047850.1:0-22720 GCA_036873755.1 Hanleya hanleyi
AGGTACATTCCATAATGACGTCAATGAACGGGCTGAAGACACCAGCTCTTAGCAGGGTGCATATCTGAGACAAAATATCATAAGTGATTGGAAAACGCTCATATTTCCTAACACTTTGAGCTTTTAACACCACGTAAAATAATGAAAAGCCTTGGGCATTGATTTGTTTCAGTGATATGGTACATAGCCCCAGTTGTTAAGTAAACATGCCTGATTGCAGCTAGATATAGCTTAATAGTGCTATACCTGAGCTTAGAAATTCTGAAACAATATGCCACATAGTACATCAATGTTGATTCTCACATATTGGTAAGTTAGTCTATTGACAGAATGGAATGTTATGCAATGCTGCAAAACGAATGAAATTTTTGTACAGCAGAATCGTTGGTTTTGCGAGTTGATGGGCTTACGGCAAGCAGCATCACATCATGAACAGTATCAGTTAATACCACATCACTTGTGATATGTGGAAATTCGATACAGTTAATATTGAATTCTAAAAATTGCGGTGAAAATTCACTGAAGGCTAAACAGCAACTCGGTTGCAAAAGAACAAGAGGCGAAAATACGAACAAGCGAAATCTGAGGGTACAAACAAAGACTCAAATATCCCAAACTGATTCTTGGATCATTAGCAATAGCATACTGATTCATATCAAAATAAGTTTAGAAACATGGTTATTAATACCTCCACAGCAAGAATATTGACAAAACTATGATATTTCATCGAGCTCAGTTGAAGACCATGAAAATTTCATGCAAAACAATCACTGACTAAATCAGTAATGCTACATTACATTGGAAGAACATAAGTGACAGTCACTTATGTCTTGAAATCGATTATTATGATTATGCTATTAATCATTAATAAATTGTCATACAATATCAAAGGAAGTAAGTTGATCAAGTACTTAAGTCGATACTTCAGAAGCATGTACAATTAGCAAATATGCATGCGGCATTACAGAACAATATTAATACCTCTACAGCAAGTACATTGACCAAAAAAAAAAAAACCCTGATATTTCATTGAAAGAAATCCAACCCTATGCACATTTGCATCCCAACGGTCAGGGCTACGGTTTCTAACAACTGGGAGCTCAGTTCAAGGCCATTAAAGTTTCATGCAAATCAATCCCTGACACAGACTAAATCGGTAATGCTACTTTACATTTAGAAGAAAGTAAGTCAATGATGTCTAGAAATCACTTATTATGATTATGCATTCATATTAATCATTAATAAATTGTCATTAAATATCAAAGGAAGAAAGTTGATCAATTACTGAATTTGATACTTCATAAGCATGCAGAATTAGCAAAAATATGCATGCGGCGTTACATGAGCATCACAACATTACAGAACAATATTAATACCTCTACAGCAAGTATATGCACAAAACCTGTGATATTTCATTGAAAGAAATCCAACACTATGCGCCTTTGCAACCAAAGGTCAGGGCTAAGGCTTCTAACAACTGGGAGCTCAGTTCAAGACCATGAAAATTATGCAACAACAATCCCTGACACAGACTAAATCGGTAATGTACTTTACATTGGAAGAAAGTCACTTGTCTAGAAATCAATTATTATGATTAAAGAATTCATATTAATCATTAATAAATTGTCATTCAATATCAAAGGAAGAAAGTTGATCAATTACTGAATTCAATACTTCATAAGCATGCAGAATTAGCAAATATGCATGCGGCATTACATGAGCATCACAACATTACAGAACAAACCAACTAATGATGCCCAGCTTTAGGCAACGACAGTTAGCTAATTAAGGGAGAAAGAGCAAAAATCTGCAAAGTGCTGTACAGTGTATCGAGTCTGACTTCAGAGTTCTCATTTGTCAATCAACACAATTAGAAGACGACACAAAGTCTGAAGAATTAGCTAACAAGTACTCTTGCATAATGCATTTTGGATAAGAATTCTAAGGTTTGATATAAAACTGAGTGTGTCAGGTGACATCTGGGTGCAGTTATCAATAAGGGATCATCCTTGCTCGCACTAAAGGCTTGTCGGATATTTAAGTATCTCTCCAGACATGTCACCGGACATAAGTTGCCAACGCGACATAGCTGGACCTTAATGACCTTCCTAAAGGGTCTGTTTTGGAGGATTTCAAATGAAGCATACATGTAGCTGAAGACGTATCATCTGTTAGACACATCCCCAACAGTTAAATTAATACATGGGTCAAAATGACTTGTCACGGTTGTAAATTCCCCACAACGAAGAAATCCATAGAAGGCTATGGTGCATGCAGGTACATTCCATCATGACGTCAATGAACGGGCTGAAGACACCAGCTCTTAGCAGGGTGTACATCTGAGACAAAATATCATAAGTGATTGGAAAACGCTCATATTTCCTAACACTTTGAGCTGTTTTAACACCACGTAAAATAATGAAAAGCCTTGGACATTGATTTATTTCAGTGATAGGGTACATAGCCCCAGTTGTTAAGTAAACATGCCTGATTGCAGCTAGATGTAGCTTAATAGTGCTATACCTGAGCTTAGAAATTTTGAAACAATATGCCACATAGTACATCAACGTTGATTCTTCACATATTGGTAAGTTAGTCTGTTGACAGAATGGAATGTTATGCAATGCTGCAAAAATGAATGAAATTTTGTACAGCTGAATTGTAGGTTTTGCGAGTTGATGGGCTTACGGCAAGCAGCATAACATCATGAACAGTATCAGTTAATACCACATCGCTTGTGATATGTGGAAAATTCGATAGAGTTAATATTGAATTCTAAAAATTGCGGTGGAAATTCACTGAAGGCTAAACAGCAACTCAGTTGCGAAAGAACAAGAGGCGAAAATACGAACAAGCGAAATCTGAGGGTACAAACAGAGACTCAAATATACCAACTTCAATTTCATATTAAAGGTTACTAGTGCATTGCCTCATATCCCAAACTGATTCTTGGCTCATTAGCAATAGCATACTGATTCATATCAAAATAAGCTTAAGGAAGAAAGCTGATCAATTACTGAGTTCGATACTTCATAAGCATGCAGAATTAGCAAATATGCATGCGGCATTACATGAGCATCACATCATTACAGAACAAACCAACTAATGATGCCCAGCTTTAGGCAACGACAGTTAGTTAATTAAGGGAGAAAGAGCAAAAAATCTGCATAGTGCTGTACAGTGTATCGAGTCTGACTTCAGAGTTGTTCTCATTTCTCAATCAACACAATAAGATGAGACAAAGTCTGAAGAATTTTTTACTCCAGAAATAAGCTAACAAGAACTCTTGCATAAGGCATTGTGGATAAGAATTCTAAGGTTTGATATAAAAACTGAGCGTGTCAGGTGACATCTGGGTGCAGTTATAAATAAGGGATCATCCTTGCTCACACCAAAGGCTTGTCGGATATTTAAGTATCTCTCTAGACATGTCACTGGACATAAGTTGCCAATGCGACATAGCTGGACCTTAGTGCCCTTCCTAAAGGGGTCTGTTTTGGAGGATTTCAAATGAAGCATAGCTGAAGACTTATCATCTGTTAGAGATCCCCAACACTTAAATTAATACATGGGTCAAAATGACCTGTCATGGTTGTAAATTCCTCACAACGAAGAAATCCATAGAAGGCTACAGTGCAGGTACATTCCATCATGACGTCAATGAACGGGCTGAAGACACCAGCTCTTAACAGGGTGCATATCTGAGACAAAATATCATAAGTGATTGGAAAACGCTCATATTTCCTAACACTTTGAGCTTTTTTAACACCACGTAAAATAATGAAAATCCTTGGGCATTGATTTGTTTCAGTGATAGGGTACATAGCCCCAGTTGTTAAGTAAACATGCCTGATTGCAGCTTAGAGCTTAGAAATTTTGAAACAATATGCCACATAGTACATCAACGTTGATTCTTCACATATTGGTAAGTTAGTCTGTTGACAGAATGGAATATTATGTTATGCAATGCGGCAAAACGAATGAAATTTTGTACAGCAGAATCGTAGGTTCTGCTAGTTGATGGGCTTACGGCATGCAGCATAAGATCATGAACAGTATCAGTTAATACCACATCACTTGTGAGATGTCGGGGCACCTGGTTCGCTCCTTGTCTGTCTCTGGGTTCACCTGGTGGAAGATCTTGTATAATTTGTTTGCGAATGGAGGCTGGGACCGTCTCCACGTGGGGCAGTTCCTCTGAGGTAAAACCTTCGCCAATGTCAGTCGACGAACTTTGATTTGGGCGAGGTTGTTGTTGCTGTTGAACAGCTGACGCCAAAGTGAAACCGGACTCGTCCTCATTAGAATCCGCAGTCGCGGATGGATTCTGCCTTGGAGAAATCGCGACAAGCGATGTCAGTGTTGCCAGTGTAGACGAAATTATCGATAAGGACCGCTCAAATGTTTCCAATCTGCCCGATTCCGGGCTCGAGATTGTTTCTTCATGGGGGCTGCCATTATTGTTTACACCGGAAGCAGGAACTAATGTTGGCGCACGCGCAAGTTGATCAAACGATAATGGCTCCCGTCGCACTTCGTTGACCTCCCCGCTGTTTGAGGTGTCTGTTTTTCACTGACGTTCGCCTTGTACATAGAAACGAGATGACTGTGTTTTATCCCTTGTGGAATATAGATATTGTTTTCTTCCAGACGTTTCCTCAAGGTATCAATCGTCCAGTTCTCTGGAATCTCGGAATCTGAACCTGCGAGTCGTCTGCTTTTTGTGGTCGTGGGTCACGCTCCTTGTCGGCGGACGGCTCGTTTGTTTGACGCGATGTCCTTTTTCTGCCCATTTTAAGCCTGTTTGTGGATTCAGAAATTCAGCGACAAGTTCGTGGCTCACGGATGCTCAAAGTTTTTTAGCCGATGGTTACTCAAAAGGCTGTTTTGTCGTCGATGTAAATGAACTATACAGAAATTTTAAACGTCGTCCGCCATGCTCCCCAAAATATGATTATGAATATTCATATTTATATCTATGTCTCGATATACATATGCCCGATAATATCCATGTACCAGGGCCCAATATGATTGAGAAGGACAGCTTTGGAGTTTGGATTGGTTGTGTGTTTACAAACTGGCCCCAAAATACTTTAGGCCTTAATATATAACCTTGAGAAAATAGGTTCAGTCAACTGGGATAGGCTTCTAGTCAGTCACCAATTGCACAAGTATGATGAATTTGGAGAGCCCATCTTCACTCCTTTCTAATAATAAATTTGACCTCGATAAAACAGGTGACGGTCAGTCAATTTCATTATTTAGGCTTCTGGTCCATCACCAGCTGCATATGTGGTATGACAAGAAAGATGGGCAGACAGAGAGACAGACAGACAGACAAACAGATGACACGGAAAATTCAGTTCATTTTGGAGCATCGTTACATATCATCTTCAGTCTAAATATTCTGTCAAAATGCACCAAAACACACCACTTTACTTCTATTATAGAGAAGAAAAGCAACTCGAGTAGCCGGGATCACAATTTTATTCTGTATATTTCGCTATTAGTTCCAGCATCTTAAGCATTGAACAAAGTTACAAACAGCTTCATATGCTCAGTATATATACAAGGCATAATGTGACCTTAGCCAATACGCAGTTATGAATCATCTTCATTTTATCCAGCCAATTTCTACGTTCCCACTTCGAATCTGCCTTGATTTATCTGGACCCCTTCAATGTTCAAATAACTTATAAATAGACACGAGACGTCACTGACCTCGAAAACATTTGAAATTTGAAATGGGTCGCACAAGAGCGTTATTGATTGGCTGACCTAAATTGTGGGCACCTTATTAGGAGGAAAGACGCCGCTAATAGAGGATGATGTCACTCTACGTGACTTCACTGACCTTCACTCGCAATCGATGTGTACGTTCTGATTGGTTCTTCTGCCGTTAGAAGGTGAAATTTACACCTCGGATTTTGAACACTGAAGGGGTCAGATAAATCAAGGCAGGTTCGAAGTGGGAACGTAGAAATTGACTGGATAAAATGAAGATGTTATGAATAGGTTAGCCAGTAAATTATGTCAGTCAAGTTGGACGGATATTAAAATGCCGTCATTTTCAGAAATTGTTAAATGTTGAGCGATGACCTGTCAGCGATCTACAAATGGTGTGATTCAGGTGTTACAATACACACTCCACAATTGTTGTAACTCGCATGGGCATATACAATTATGAAACATGCGAGTTACAACATTTGTAGGTTTCCATCAATTCTGATGTGGATTGCCAAGAAAATTATACCTATATTATCTTAAAATGACAGTCATCCAAACTTCATGACATGTAGAAATATTCAATGTAGGTACATACCCACTATATCACCATACTTTATTCATTTGTGCACAGTTTACTTAGTTCTTGCCAGATAAGCAGATTATTTATTGTTTTCATCAATTAGAGTGTGTATTGTATTACCTGAATCACACGATTTGTAGATCGCTGTCAGGTCATCCCTTAACATTTAACAAATTTCTGAAAATGACAGCATTTTAATATCCGTCCAACCTGCCTGACATAATTTACTGGCTCACCTATTCATAAATGTGTATTGGCTAAGATCACATTATGCCTTGTATATACTGTGCGTATCATGCTGTTTGTAACTTTGTTCACTGCTGAAGATGCTATAACTAACACAATGAAATTATCATCCCTACTTGGAGTTGCTTTTCTTCTCTATTATTGGAAAATCATCAGTGGTTCCAATAGATTACTTCAATTAGATATACATGTAAAAATTTCCCAGGCGGGATGTGCCATATAGCAGGTATGTATTAGTTTCACTTCAAAATCTTTCTACTTTTTCAGTTCAAGAAATAGTTATCAACATTTGTAACTATGCTGTCAAAATGCAACAGTATGTGCAATTTCACATCTCGAGTTTCAAATAAATTCTGGGGACCTCCACATAAAACAAAAAAATTGAGCATTAACTGAGTGATAATTTGTGATTTTATTCATTGAAAACTGGCCAGAATGCATCCCCAGACATCTGGAACCCAAGCCTTCATGACCAGTCTGGAGACTAAAGAAATGGACTTGGGAAGAGGATCAAATTATTATATCAGTAATGGAGAGAGAAATAGCACTAATTCTGGAAATGAAGTGTTTACTTTGTTGACACAAGGGGTGTACTAGTTCACTTATGTAAACTGCATTATGTAATAAGCCAACCATTACAGGTTTTAATACCAGAATGGGCAACATACAGGCCTCAATAGGAGGCCTGAAAGGTAAAGCAGAATATCAGTGTTACAGTATGTCTATTTGACCAAGCTCACTTGAATCCTTAAATTCTCCATACTGACCATCAACTGATGGCAGCATATTTCCTCTGACTGCATTTTAGTTATGTGTGTAAGCAGGGGTTGATGTAGCCTAGACTAAGATATATTTAGCTGACTTTACCCTATGCCACATGATTATGCCAGCGCTAACAGCACGAATGTCCTTTCAATCCATTTTAAAACCACACTGTTAATAAAATTAGTAATTGTAAAAAAAAGACTGTATAATGAGATATAAATCAAGCATTATGTTGATGGGCTGCAAAATCCGTATGAGAGGTGGCCCTTCAATTTCGATCAAAAAACCCCAAAACTTTCAGTCCTTTGTCTGTCTGACAATAATAAACTTCATAAACAGATGAAATGCCAATAAATTGTGCTAAAAACATTTACTGTCTATAGTGCCATCCAATGATGAACAATATCACAAGCCTACATGATGAAGCAAAATCCTCAGATGTGGCCTGGAAAATGTAGATATTGGGCTCAAGTCATGAGAATTTCATATATTTAAAAAAATGACCATTTGGCTCACAAGAGATGTAAGTTATAACACCGGGAATGCTACGATCATGTTTAGCAAAATAGAATTACTTTTCCCTGATTAAGAAGCAAATTTCCATTTTTGTGAAAACAAAATCTTATTTTGAAATGCAAAAATGACTCTCCATGATTTGCCAACACCACCAAAATCTTGTCAGTTCTTTGCCTATCTTGTAAGATCATTATACCCAAATTACATGGAAATCGAACACGTTGTTCAGAAGATATGATGTTACACATGTTTACCTGCATTCATGTCTATAGCGCCACCTAGTGACGACCAAATGTCACGAAAAACAAGCAGGTGAGTTCTAAAGCCCTAGGGAGATGGCACATAAGAGTTCAATGGAAAAATTTTTAATCATGATAATGGTTATAGAGGTTTTGTCGTCTAGTCAAATAAATGCGATTTTTCATTTAAATGGCAATTTGGTTCGCACCGAAAGGGAATTATCATGTCGGCAATCCTATATTTATGCTTGGCAACCTAGAATAGAACAGTTTTTAAATATTTCTTCAAGCGAATTGGTGAATTTTCATTTCACGAAAAACTTTCTTTTTTTGAGACGCAAAAAACTTGCCTTTATAATTATGCCAGCTACACCAAAACCTTTTCAGCACATTGACTATCCTTCGAGACCATTGTAATAAAATTTCAAAGAAATCAGACCAGTTGTTCAGACGAAATCGTCAGAGAAAGGTTTACCTATGCTCTGACTAGAACTTCACCTAGTGGTGAGCAGCGGGTATCGAAACACAACCAGACAAATTTCCCAGGCCTAAGGAGATAGCACACCAAGTATGACCCGAAAATATTTAACGGTTTTAGAGATATTCACGTTTAAAGTCGCGGCGGCGGCGGCGGATCCGGCGGAGCCGTTTATCATGAAAACATAAGAGCATCCACTTTGTGGAAATGCTCTAATTGTTAACGAGTCAGTCCATCCGAATCCTTTCTCCGGCAAAATAAGGAGAACTGTTGACATTAGAACCTTGATTTTTGGCATGAACGTGCATTAGGGAACTGTTACCAGTAAGTTCTGAGCTGACCTACTTTTGATGAAAATTTGACCTATTTAGATGACCTATAAATCTCAAAATTTGCAAAAACATGCCCCAAAGACCATGGAAATGCGCTTAATTAGGTCAATGTCAGTGTAACCTGACCTAATTGAGTCAAGGTCAATGTGACCTACTTTTGACCCAATTTCTGACCTAATTAGGTGACCTAGAAATCTCAAAATTGGTAAAAACATGTCTCCCTGCCTCCTACGGCCAGGTCAAGATGCAAACTTAAATCATATCAAACCCTACTTTGTAGGTCCTGTGACGTTAGTCACACTCTCATGTTATAAGATATGAAAATATAGTAAAGACAGAGACGACAAAAGTGCCTTCATTATTCACCCGCACAACATTCAACAACCAGATCCTAATTTTGACGCACAATCATTACATGTAACTTTCACAAAATACAGCACTGCTTTGTTTGGAAATTCAGTGACCCTTGAGCTTTGGACTCAAAATCAACCGACTTTCCTTCCATATTGATGGCAAAATTTGGACACGATGCAAAACCTAGAAATGGAGAGATCTTATCTCAAAATCAACAGGTTTCTTGTTTACCATGGCTTGGCTGGGTACAGGACATCTGGTCACAAGGTCACAATCCACAGCCCTGGATTGAACTTATAACACCGTATAGAGATTTCTAACTATTTCCTGCTGGTTTTATCTGGTCATAAATAGGTATACACTCCACATCACAAATTTAAATGAAAACCCGAGGGGTGGAATTCTCCAGATATTGAAACAATTGATTTGCCTTGGATACGAACATTCAGTACCTGGCATGGAGAGCAATCCCAAGTGAGATCCAGTGGCAAGGTACCCACAATTACCGAATTTGTCCTAATCCGGTCAGGTTTTCAGAAGTTATTGTCCAGGAACGAAATATGAACTTGGACCACAGGTAGTGTCACCTATTGGTGAATCGGCATGAAAAACGATCCCAAGCGAGATCTTGAGACAAGGTACCCGCAAACCAAATTTGGAAAGAATCCATTCAGGTTTTGGAAAGTTATTGTCCAGAAACAAAATTTTAACTTGGCTCCCAGGTGGCTCCATCGGGGTGAAAGACAATCTCAAGCGAGATCTTGAGGCGACATACCCACATACCAAATTTGAAAAGAATCTGTTCAGTTTTTCAAAAGTTACTGTCCGGAAACAAAATTTTAACTTTGCCCCCAGGTGACGCTACCTATAGGCAGATCGGCGTGAAAAACAATCCAAAGCAAGATCTTGAGGCGAGGTACCCACATAACAAATTTGAAAATAATTCGTTTAGTTTTTCAAATGTTATTGTCCGAAAACGAAACCGAGATCTGAGGCGAGGTTCCCATATACCAAATCTGAAAAGAATTTGTTCAGTTTTTCATAAGTTATTGTCCGGAAACGAAGTCGGATGGACGGACGTGCACACATCTCTTTAGCCCTTCGGGTGTGGGAGAACAAACACATTGCAATATTCAATTATTTTGACATTTTTGTTCTCAACAACATTCTCGTCTGCATTTATATTTTATACCTGGCACATTTCTGTGATGGTGTCATCAAATACACCACCAGCATCATCAGCTCCTTCTCCAATCAGTTTGACCTTCCAAGCTCTGGCAGGCAGTCGAAGGTCTGCTGACTTTAGTTTGACTACCTGACGAGCCACCTGGACAAATATCGGCTTACACTTCTTTCCTCTAAAATAGAAGAGTAAATGTAATTGGAATGACTATATTAGTCGTGAATGAAGCCAGGTAAAAAATGGAAGGGGCTGTAGCAACAAGAATAACATCAATGAAACTATCACAAATTTGATGACACAATCCCTCAACAAGAGCCCAAGGGGCTTCAATATATGCCCGTATATCTGGAATTACATTGGTCCAAATTTCAAGGTTGTTTACTAGCCTTGATTCCAATTGGTAGCTATCAATCCAGAGAAAGGTCTACAATTTCGTGCTTCCGACAATGTAACATATATCACATCTTAGACTGAATGATAAACTAAAATGAACCTAACTCTTGGTAACAAGTTGACCTTGAATCAAGAGTCAAGAGCTCACATATCCAATACTGAAACCGACAATAGTCAAACACAAGAAAATAGTAGGCGAGAGAATTTTTCATGAACAGGGCTGCACAAATTGCGCGAACAATAGGTTTGGTTACGCAATTTTTATTATACATAACCCATTTTCAGTTCACTTGAATTACAGATATTAACCTGTATACAATAGTGAAGGGTTATGCAAATCAGAGAAGGGTTACCCCAAAAATGTTAGCGTAACCCATATTTGGGTTAAGCAGAATTTTCAATTTGTGCAGTCCTGATGAAGGAAGAAGAAAGTGATGAAGTAAATATTTGTTCTTGAGTTAATAAACAGGTATGAAGTTCATAGAGAACCCCTCTCCCCATTAAATTAGTAAATGTATGGTTTTAATTTCACAACAGTTTAACTAAATGTACCTGTTTCAAACATGGGAGACAACTCCACAGGACAAATGTCATGTACATGTATGGGAGAGAACTCTGAATATTCCAACCTACATAACACATAGAGTCAGCTAAAATTGATTCAGTTTTTGGGAACTGTGACCTTGACCTCCTTTGACAAATTGATCTCAAAATGTATGGCTCCTCTTTGCCATGCGAGTAAGGCATACTCAAAGTTTGGTACCGATACATACCTTGAAACTAGAGATATCGTCTGGACAATATCAATATGAATGGACAGAACGCAACATCGCTTTACACGACTTCGTCTTCAACAGGCATATGAAAATGTGACTTTTAATGATTTCTTGATTTTGGGGTCACAGTGACCTTGACCTAAATTTTTCGCACATGACATATCGTCTTCCCTCAATATATCAATGGACACAAAAAAATCATGATTTTTATGAATTTCATGATTTTGGGGGCCACAGTGACCTACACTATTAACCTTGACCTAAATTTTGGTACCTGACAAACCGTCTCCCCGTAATGTCTCAATGGACACAAATAATCATGATTATTAACAATTTCACGATTTTGGGGTCACAGTGACCTTGACCTTTGACCTTGACTTACGTTTTGGTATGGGACACATCGTGTCCCCCTAATGTATCTACTGACACAAAAAATGTTATTTTTAATAATTTCCTGATTTTGGGGACACAGTGACCTTTGACCTTGACCTAATTTTCGGTATGCGACACTTCATTTCCCCCTATTGAATCCACTCACAAACAATTAGCAATTTTTAATGATTTCCTGATTTTTAGGTCACACTGACCATTGACCTTGATTCTGGGGTCACAGTGACCTTGTCTATTGACCTGGACCTAAATTTTGGTACATGACAAAATGGCTCCCTGTAATTTCTCAATGGACTCAAAAAATCATGATTTTTAACAATTTCAGGATTTTGGGGTCACAGTGCCCTTGACTTTGACCTTGACCTACATTTTGGTAGATGACACATCGTGTCCCACTAATGACACAAAAAAAATGTTATTTTTAATAATTTCCTGATTTTGGGGTCACAGTGACCTTTGACCTTCGACCTTGACCTATTTTGGTATGCGACACTTCATTACCCCCTATTGAATCCACTCACAAAAAATTATTTTTATTTAATAATTTCCTGATTTTTCGGTCATACTGACCTTTGACCTCGACCTACATTTGGAATGCAACACATCATTCTCCCCTAGGGCATCCACTCACCAAAAATTAGAACTGTAGATAGAAAACTGTCAATGATCAATGATTTCCTGATTTTAGGCAACAGTGATCTTTGACCTCTGACCTCGACCTCAATTTTGGTACGCGACACATCGTCTCCACCTAGTGTATCCACTCACAAAAAATTGCAACTGTGGATAGAAAACGTTCACAAATATAGACCGGACACGAACACTTCAGTGCTTTCCTGTTCTTGAGGCCAGTGACCTTTGACCTCTGACCTCGACCTTGATTTTGGTAGGCGACACATCGTCTCCCCGTAGGGTATCCACTCACCAAAAATTAGAACTGTAGATAGAAAACTGTCCCAGATATAGACCGGACACGAGGGACGGACAGACGGACGGACACACGGAAACCGCCATCACATAATACGTCCGCCTTTTGGCGGGCGTATAGAAATGATCACACATTGCCTAAAGTACAATGAAGCATTGCCTCAAGTTTTATGACACATCACTTCAAGTTAGCACCCTCAAAAGTATGAAAGTGCATTACCTCCAGTTTGATGACAGAAGTTTGATGTCACACTGTCTCAGATGCTTCCAGAATATTACTACTAGCATGATGGACATTGCCTCACATGTGCATGCTCACACATTACATCAAGTTCCTAGCCTCAAGTTTGTGGACACATTGCTTAAAGAATGATGGCACGTTGACTTTAGTTTGATGCTAGATTGCATAGGTGTAGGTCTGTAGGTCCCCCCTTTCAGGTTTTGAGACCATCAAATCAGCTGATCATGCAGTGAAGCACGAAAATTATGCAATTAGTACATCATTATTTCAAGCTGCATCTACAGCTGCACCCGGACCCACGAGGGCGCATATTGCTATGATGGTATTGAGGACATTCCACTTCCACTTGTCAAATCATCTACCCATGCCATTGCATTGCCTCAAGTGTGACTATAGCTAGCATCTCAAGTCATGGCTAAACTAGAGGCCACGGCCACACTTGATCCCAACGGCCTAGTGTGAACTTGCCGTCCCTTTCACATGAGCAATATAAAAGGGCATTCAATAAGGGGAAACAGAAGTAGTTGGGGGAAAAACAGTCATGTTTATTTGTATGGAAAGTTGGCTAGAGACAACTAGATATAAAAGTGGCGGGCACCCACCAGCCACCCGCTCTGATAAGAGGAGCATTAAAGTGGCTCTCAATTATGTGTGAGGAAATGTTCACATGTGTTGTTGGTTAATGTAAAATGTTAAAGGCATAGTACGATAGGCCCAGGTGTATTATACAGACAAGGGACATATTTACCAAATGCAAAAACATTGGTCTGTGCCTGATAAATTGAAACCTTTTGGGGTTGCAATTATCCCAATATTGCAGACAACACACAAATTTCAGCTTCTGCCAAGATATATTGGAGATATATATGCTCAAAGACAATATATGAGGGTCGGGTGAGGGCTATTTTGGGAGATAGAGGGTGCGGCTCGGTGACCTGGGGATGGGGGCATGCTCTCCTTGAGGGTAGTGGTAGGTGTGCTGACATGAAAGCAATAGAAAGCTCCCTGCACATGGAACAACCACACTGACAACTGCATGCCATCATCTGTCAGTCCGAAAAAACACAAGGTGGAATTCAATTCAGGAAACTAATCATAAACACAGTGTGCAACCAAACTTTAGGAACTCAGTTGTAATTAATATAGTAAGTTACAGGTGTGGACACAAATGGTTCCTGCAGAAGCTTTAGGGTAAATCATATGATGTGAGATACAATTATTTGATAGCAAAATCGATAGAAATGTTGTCCTTCATTTAAGATGACACGAATTTCAAAAACCAGGGGTTCAGTTATTTCATATTATACTTCTGAAATAAAATATGGTTCATGCAAAAGCTTTAGGGTAAATCATATGATGTGGAATAGAATGATTTCATAGCAAAATTGAAGGAAATGTTGTCCTTCATTTAAGGCGACACGAAATTCAAAACTAACACGGTTCGGTACTGCAGTGATTCCCCCACCAGTTATATCATATGAGTGCTGATTCATCCCCATGGGTTAGTTTATAGGGATAGGGAGATCGCGTGCGCTTTCTATACTACTCATCGCGCATGCTCAGTCGACCCATTCTACTGTAGAGTGCAAGCCTGGCCCATGGAATCTCAGGTAGCAAAAACCCCAGGTCTCTCGCCCCACCCTATTCCGAGCCACACCTGTAGGGATAGGGAGATCGCGTGCCCTTTCTATACTACTACTCATCGTGCATGCACAGTCGACCCATGTGGATATTTTTTGTTACGTTGCCATGGAAACCACAAAAACCACCAAACTGTCCCAAATTTTAATAGGCTTGTGCTTTACCACCCAACATTGTTGTATACCAAATTTGAAGTCTCTAGCTGCAACGGTTCACCTTTTAGAGCAGTCACGTCGTTATATGGATATTTTTCGTTATATTGGCATGGAAACCACAAAAATCAACTAAATGCGCCCAATTACAATAGGCTTGTGCTTTACCACCCAACAATGCAGTATACCAAATTTGAAGTCTCCAGCTGCAACGGTTCACCTTTTAGAGCGGTCACGTCGTTATATGGATATTTTGTGTTATGTTGCCATGGAAACCACAAAAATCAACTAAATGTGCCCAATTTCAATAGGCTTGTGCTTTACCACCCAACAATGCAGTATACCAAATTTGAAGACTCTAGCTGGAACGGTTCACCTTTTAGAGCGGTCACGTCGTTCATCCAGCCAGCCAGCCAGCCGGACAGTGACGACATGATCCCATCCGGCATATATGCCGATGGGATAAAAATTGATGACATTGCCTCAGGTTTGATGACATATGCATACAATTCTATAACATATTGTCTCTCAAGTTTGATGGCACATTGTCAGGAGTTGGATGGCACTTGGCTGTTCTCAACTTTGAGGAGACATCTTCATTTATCATGTTTGCTATTCTGTTCACCAAATGGCAGAGAGGTAAATGTTGATTCAACACCAATGTAAATGCCCTGAACTGGGACATGAAAATGATTATCCACACTTGATTTAACAGCTATGTATCAGCAAGGAAATAAAATGCATAATAACATGATTATGTATTCCTTAATTAGATTACATGAACCTATAATCTCTTAATCTCATCATCTTTTAAGAGTTACCATTTTCTCACCTGGTAGCCAATCTTCTGACTGTGACCTGGGGCCCGTAGTTCTTACCCTGTACCATTGTCTTCCCAATAGATCGTACCATCGGCAGAGTGTAGACTCGGGGGGATAGAAGAGCTCTCAATGGACCTGCTACAATACCTTTCACCCCTCTGTCAAAGTATGGACTTGTCTGCATGGTGAATGAAAGAAAATATTTGAATGAGCAGAGTTTTAACATGAAAACAGTGGTATATCACTCCTGGATGCATCACGGGAAATATGATATCTGTATCTTGTTAATTTATACCAAGTGACCTTGACTCTTATCATTTTTGGTAAAATAAATACTTTGGAGTTTGATTAATAGTAATTCTGCATGAGAATACAGACTTATAGCTAAATTTTGCTTCAATATGATACACAGAAAAAATATTTCATTGAATGAAACCAGAATGAGTTTGAAGTCATGGTGTAACAGACATACGATAATCCCTCTAATTCAATCACAGGAAGTGGAATTTTCCACTAAGAAATATGGGGCGCTCAAATTTATTAGAACAGGAAGTTGTCAAAATGGGAGAGGAGAGAGATAATTAAGGTTTAATGTCATGTTCAGCAATATTTCAGCTATATAGCGACTTGTCAAAATGGTTCAAATCATGAATATAATCCATTATTTCTTCGATGATTTTAGAGGGTGATCAAATTTATTAGAACAGGAAGTTGTCAAAATGGGAGAGGAGAGAGATAATTAAGGTTTGATGTCATGTTCAACAATATTCAGCTATATAGCGGCTTGTCAAAATGGTTCAAATCATGAATATAATCCATTATTTCTTCGTTTCTTCGATGATTTTAGAGGGTGATCAAATTTATTAGAACCACTGATTGAATTTTGTCCCCAAAACTGGGGGCGATTGCATTTTGATAGAGCGATTGAATTATTAGAGGGATTAAGGCATTACACTGATCAAGGCATTTATCAGCAAAGAGCCAAATAATAGGAAACTCAGAATCAATCACCTGTTGTGGGTTGAGATTCAGTAGCCTCCATGAAGGATAGATAAGGTCAGAGAAATGGTGGAGCAGTTTGAGACGTCCTCGAATAGCTTCAATTTTACAGCCATACAAGGTGTGATACTGTGGGGGGATGGTCTCCGGACACCCCAATTGGAGGGGAGAGGGTACCCCAGGGATTCTGGCAGGTGGGGGAGGGGCCGTCCAGGCACAACTGTGGAAACGTCCAGCGGATACCTGGTAAATACAAACGTGCAATAGGTTAGGTTAAATGTATGCAACACATTTTTTGTTCAAAGTCAATATTCTGGATAAAATATTTTTTTGCTTGGTTATCTGATAATAACAGACTATGAGATCCTGACAGGTTTTTGCTCACACAAGAGTGAGGCTGCATAAGATCTGGTGCTTCCTTTTTTGTTTGTTTAAATCATCTGTTCATTACAGGATAGTCCGATAGTCTGAAATTGATCACATCTTACAGGACAGAACACTAAGTTTGGGGAAACTCACCTGTCTGATACCTTTACCCACAAGATCAGGTATTCTCTGTGGTTCTCTCACCGAGGCTGTGTGCCCCAGTCCACACTGGCCGTCAGTGTTGGTCCCCCAGGCCCACACATCCCCGGAGCTGCTCAAGGCTAGAGTATGCTCAGCTCCTACTGATATGTCCTCCACGAAGAAACCAGACAGGGCGACAACAAGCTGGGGTTTGTTATGATGACGGTGACGAGACTCTGGTTGTCCAATGAACCGATCTGAAAGAAAATGCTATTCAGGGTAAAAGTCTATAATACTTCAATTGAGGCTGCATAATGAAAGGTTAATTCCTAGAAAAATAGTCTACATCCATTCAGCTCTCATTCAACAAAAATCTGCACCGTCAATATTCCTACAAAGGATATTTTCAGAAGAAAATGGCTTCGATTCTGTTGAAAAAGGATCTTTTAAATAAAGATATTAGAGAACTGATCACAAGCTGTTGTTATCTCATCTACAAATGAGTATTGAATTTCTGACCCCTCGTACAATAAAATTGAATTGAATTGGCCTCTGTAGATCCATCTTCATATAAGAATTCAAAATCATCCAAGTAGCTGGACCATTTCCCCTGATACAGAGGTAGGTGCGATGTGATATATCCCTCAGCCAATCAATGACTCCCTTTGACGACAACTGGTGTGCTAATATACTAAGACCAATTCACAGTGTTATGCCTATAGAAATTGATTACCAAGACCTCATGAATTATTAACTTATTTTACACAGGCTGACTAGTGGTGTAGTAAACACTGCCCTTTAGCGTTTGGGTAGTCAAGGGTGGCCACCCTTAATAGGTTAGTCTAGCCTAAGCAGGGCCTCCAAATGTAGCTTAGCTACCGTTGGGAGTAGGTTAGCCTGGCTTAAGTAGGCTCTCCAAACGCTATCTGTCTCCGGGAGTTATTGCCCCTGAGGGCGCTGCATGAAAACCAGCCAATCAGGGACGAGGAGACATAAGTCCCCGGGAGATACGAGTTGGCAAGGGCACTCTTGCGGCAGATCTCAAGATTGTAAGACGTAGCACCGGGAGCACATGGGGATAATATTCAACAGGTAAGGCCCCGTTCCGTACCGGTAATGTACTATAGAGAGGAATTTACTTTAATGGAGTCAGAAGTTTAAATAATCAGTTCAAATTGCTCCGTTTGTAGACAAATTTGATCTGATTGGCGACACTGGCGTAGTTTTGCCTTTTGCTGGTCGGCCATTTAGCACGTGCGTTGAAATTTTCCTGACAAAATTGGGTGAGGTTCTTTCTTTGGCCGGGTGTTTATTTATACTGTAAATAAATAAGGAGTATATTGAGAACTCCTGTGACTTTTAGTGTCTCTGAGAGACTATAAGTATAACCGTGACATTTTTGTTTCGTGCAGTTTGCGACTCGGTCGGCAGCCATTTTTTCACGGGATTTTCCTCGCGTCTATTGACGTGTCGAATTGTATCGTGGAACTTTGGTTGCTTCTTTGGTTGACTGTTTCGTTGATTTCACGAAATTGAATAAAGGGTTTATTGGATATTCTATTAAATTATACCGTCGTCGATAAAATATTATCGGACAGTTTCCATTGTTCAATTTTCGACACGATAAAATATTGATAAATTGTCGACGTGTTATAAAATTTTGGACCTCCGTTAGTCTAACGTTGGCAAATTCTTCCCTGTGGGGTTTATTCGCGAACATAATTAGTTCAATGAAGTGACTTTAACAAGTTTTGTTCATTTTGAGCTTCGTTTGTCGCGTAATGGACGATAGGGTATAATTTTTGTCAGCTTACGGGAGTGACGGAGTTGTCTCCCTTGGTTGTGATTTCGACTTGGGTATCGATTTACCGGTGCGGGACACGGCCTGCCTGTTGGATTACTTTAACATTGCACCATAGCTTAGTTAGATTTTGTGAAATTCTTTTTCTTCTTCCATTTATTACTTTGGTTGATAGAATTGATAGGGAGATAGGGGTAGGAAAGTGGAGATATTTGGCTTATATATTAAGTTAGTTTATCGGTGCAATTGTTGAAGGCTGCAGGGGTCATTTTTTGACTTATATATTTTTTTTTTTTATTTGATTCATTGATTGTCTTTGTCTGCATGACCCATGTCCATGTGTCTTGTCTTTGTCTATATTTGTCATGTATATCGTTAGTTTGTCAGTGTTTTGTGTTCCCTTGTCCATGTCCATTGTTTGTCTTGATCATTCAATAAAACCAAAAAGTTATTTTCTATTTTTTTTTTATTATTGTGTTGTTTGTGTTTAGTCATTGGGGACTAGGTGTAGGGATAGTAAGTAGGGATATGTTAGGTTTGGAAAGTTCTTCTGAATATATGAGCAGAGGATATTGTCCCCTGCTCGTATGTCGTTTGGTTACATTCTGAACCATATAAATACCTACTGCACCCATTATAGGATGTAAATTTTCCGTTTAATTGGATTGGATTGAATTTCGGATTGAGTTGTTGTTGTAGGTTTATGTCCACTCGGTTTTTCGCGAGAATCGATTGGACGCAATCTACATGTGGAATTTATTTCTGATTTCAACCATTTCTAAACTCATTGGACACTTATGTGAAAGAGTCACTCGAGTGTTATTCATCTAAATTTTTCATTGTAAAATTTTGGCTGTCTTACACTAGCAGTTGATGTTTACCCTATCAATACATGAATTGCTGGTGTTTATTCTAATTTGGTGAGTTACATTTACACTATAGAGGCTGAATTTATTTCAGATTCTGTGGTGAACATTTTACATTGGGAGACTTGATGGTGTTCTCAAGGGTTGAGTGTTCAGTGTTGCTGAAATACTCAGGATTTATTGAATAATAAATTTTGAGTGAAATATTTTGGTAAGTTTGAGTGGTGTTAGCAAACTTGTGCCATATCCAATCAGATATTGATCTGGTGTGTGTGGTTCATTGTTTGGTGTTGATTGTAACACAAACTCTGATTGTGTTTTGAGATTTCAGTGTTGACATATCAACATTGCACTCAATTTGATTGTGATCTGGTGGTGTTAAGTGGCACCATCTGATTTTGATTGAGTGTTTAGTGTTTATTCAAACACTCGTTCTGGTATTTACTTTGAAAAAAAAAAAAAAAATAGTTTTTTTTTGGTTTTCTCTTTGAGTGTTGACATATTGGCACTACACTTAATCACATTGTGGTCTTGTGGTGTCAGGTGGCACCATCTGACTTTTGTTCGGTGATTGGTGTTTATTAAAACACAAACTCTTGTGTTTACTTTGGAAAAAAAAAAAAAAAAATAAAAAAAATAAAATAAAAACAATTGGTGTGGCATCAACACTGCACCCGATTAGAGTGTAGTCGGGTATTGTTGGGCAACACTAGTTGATTTTGGGAACATTTGAAGGGCATCTATTAAATAGTCAACCATAATTGAGTTAATTGCAGAATGCCAACTTGGTGAATTTTGATCCTATTTATTTTAGGAAATAGACTTTGATCATTGATAATTAGGTCTCATTTGGTATTGATTGGCACCATTTGATGATTGTTTAGTATTCAACACCCGTACTATTGAGCTATTACGCTTTAACTGGGCTGCTAGTGACTGCAGTTATTTTGTATATTATTTGACCTAGTTTTTGGACTTCATCAAAATTCACTGTAGTTCACTTAACTGTTACCTTGTAGCTATTGCGTAAGGGATTAGCTAGTGTTTACTGCGAATGAGGGTGGGGTGTATTCTGGAATATTTGACATAGAATTTTTGATTTATTATCATAAATTTTCTGTTTGTCCATTTTGGACTTTGTCAAAATTCATCATACGGTTTTTGTTATAGCTGGATGGCTTTTGTTTGATATATTAGCTAGTCTTGCGCATTTAACTTGTTATATAAGCCGTGATGGATATGCACCCCATGTGATCATCTTTGGTAAGTATTTCAGCAGTTCACCAGACCAGATTTTGTTTTGGTAAGTTGCGTGGTAAGTGAGTTGTTTGGATCAGTGAGTGTAATTCACTGCTCCTTTTCACGCGCCGCTGCTTTATTTTGACGCCGCATGTGATTCATATTCATTTTCGAATATGTCGGATTACACAATTGACGTGTCAACCGCTACGGTTGATGAGATACAGACAATAGAAGGTATTGGTAAAGTAAAGGCCGAAGCAATTGTCAAATGTCGGTCTGGGGGCCAGCCTATTAACTTTAGAGATTTCATGCGCGCAACGCGTTTCTCTGCTGCACATATTGTAGCCATATTACGGGCTTCAGTTATTTCAGGGGTAAATACAGAGGGTCCAGAGTATGTTTCTGCCCTGATGGATACTCAGGAGCAGCGAAATAATTTGGCAGTTGAACTTCAGATTCGGGAAATTAGGTCTGAAATGGACAATTTAGCTAGGGATGTTAGAGAGCAGTTTAACTCGCTAAATACAAGAGTGGAACAAAATTTGGATCACTATGGAAATCGTGTTGGTCAGGTTGAGGAAGCAGTAGAATTGATTAGGGAGGAAATAGGTACACATGGGGTTCAGTTAACTGAGCATGGTACCCAATTGACTGGATTGACATCTCAAGTGGCTGCAGGCTTTACCAACATGGGGGACCAGTTTGGAATGCTGGTGACCATGATGCGTGGCCAGACGTCTACTCCAATGGTTAGGGGGGTGGGGGATACGAATGTAACGCAGTCAAGTGACATCGCTGGGGGGCAACCAACTCCAGCATTGCCTGTTAATGGGGATGCATCTATTCCTGTTGGGTCTGACCTTATTGAACTTGAAAGTCAACAACCTCGGGTCAGCCAGTTGCAGACACCAGAGAGCGTCAACGTAACTGGAGGTAATCCACCACCAATTTCGCGGAATTTATTATCCAGTGAATTACAACCTGGTGAACTGAATGAGAGGACACCAGGTGGATCATATATTGGGTTGCCTGGTGTTAATTCTGGGGAGGATCGCCAGCCCCCTTGGATGCATAACATTGAGCGGGTGATTCCCCCTAGGGGAATCTATGGTAGTGGAGTTCCCCCTGTGGGCCCCGGAAGAGAGGCTCAGACTGACTCCTCTACTTCTCATACTCAAGTCTCTCAAGTTAGTAGGGGTGAGGGTGATTGCGTTGGTACTCCAACCCCGAACGTTTCGCGACGCAGGGAGTTAGTTGCTCGAACTCCGCACCACACGGAGGCGGAGATAGTTTTGCCAGCGCCTCTGCGAGACCGACATGTTAAGGGTCAGGTACAAGGTGCAACAGGTCGGGATTCTTCGTCCGATAGTGACGATAGTGGGGCCGTTGAGTGCAGTCGCTTATCGGACTCCCAAACGTCAAGGCGTTCGAGATCTCCCACCAGTGAGGGGAGGTCACGCCATCGCAGTCGCAGTCGTCCACTGCCAAAGACCTTGGTTTTTGGTGGTGTAGCGTTACTTGGATCCCATTTAAAATCAAATTTG
>JAVTVY010047851.1:0-24468 GCA_036873755.1 Hanleya hanleyi
TGGATTCCTTCATATAAATGAGAGCCTTCATATATTAGCCCACCAGTTGTCATTCAAGGATTAAGATACAAAGTGTCATTTGACCTCAAATTCATTTAAATTTCAAAATGTGTCATGTATTGATTATCTGACCTATATATCAGACCATGGGCATGGAAATGTGCCCAAATTAGTGAAAATATTCGAAGTCCTCAATTCTGGAAAAAAAGGTAGACTTTGGCTCAAACATGATGGTTAATTGATCCATAAAATCTCCATTAATTCTCAATGCAAAAACATTTTTTTTTTTTTTTTTGGTCTCTAATTTGGGCCCTACACTCCTGCCACAAGTAATTACAAAGTGAAGATGTCACCCAACACACAATCGATGTATAGGTTCCAACCGGTTTGTGGGTTAAATATATACCTCAGTTTTTGAAGATTTTATGTGAGCAAGGTTGGTTGGTTGTTCGAAGTTTAACGTCGCACCTAACCTTATTGGTCACACGACGACGATGACCCAAACAAACATACCTCAGCAAAACCCCAATCCTAACAAAAACCTAACCAAAACTACAAATTTTTTTGAATTTTGAAATTAGGCTCTAAAGACACTGATCACAATGGATCCTCAGAGAGCCTAATTTGTTTGGCACTTTAATCTACCTCCTGTGCCAGACAAACATGGTATGTTACGTGAGCAAGGTTACTATGGAGTGCGAACGTAGAAATTTGCTTGTGTATGATGACGAGATTCTAAGAAGTGGAAGTCCCCCCCCCAAAAAAAACATTATGCCGCTGGGATAACGGGCCATTTTAGACTTTCAAACTGAGCGAATTGGGGGTCAACATTGATGGGTCCATGGAGGGCTTATCTTCTTCCATATTTGTAGACAGGGGCTGGTAGTCACTTGCACTGGGTCTTTCCTGGGTGTAACTTGTTTCGGCTTTCCGACCTTTGATAAATGTAACAACCTGCAATGAAAATAGGTATTGTGTAACCTTGCTGAAACATAGTGTATGGCAATGTAATTAAGGGGTTATTGAACCCACTGCTGTTGTTTAAATACGAAGCTGCACATCTGAAAAACCCTCGGCTCTGGGCCCCCAGCCATTCATAATGTACGGTACTCAATTTGAACCGTACCTCTTTGAAAATGTCAGAAACACCAAGCAGTCGAGTGATAAATACGGTACACAGATTATCAGAGAAACCGGTTCTGTCATTTGTTGCAATTCTCTTGATGCATCGATGATGTGTACAAGGTTTCATACTGAACACTTGAATGTTATCAAAGATAAAGATCATTAATGATTTGGCAATATAAGTCAATACAAAGCTGCGCATCAGAGAACCCCTCAGCTCTAACAGCCGATGTATTCGATTTGAATGGTACTACTTAGATGACAGCAGGAAACACCAAGCAGTCAAGTAGAAAATTTGGCGAATAGTAATGGCCCCTAAGGTTTCAGTCCAATCAGAGAAACTGGCAGTCATTACTCGTCTCTTATATGTATCGATGATGTATACCAAGTATCATACTAAACACTTGAACAGTATCAAAGATCTATAGATCATTAATGATTTTGCATAAATTTAAGGATAGCTGTCCCCTTAGATGGTCAAAATTGGTCATTTTGTTCCTGTCTTCATTCAAATAATTCACTATTTCCTCTAACATTTGGTGAAAAAATGAAATCAAAATTATAAATAGAAGTGCTTCAATATTAGGATTAAAAATTTAGTTTCCAAAGCACTGGAACAATTAAACAGATTGCCTTAGCTTGGGCTTGGCTACTATTATTTTTGCCTGTTAAATTTTCCTTTCCAAAACTCATTTCCGCAGTATGGTAAGCTAATTATCTATTAGTCCAACTTATTTACATTAATCTACCCCCTCCTGATTAAAACCATGCAAACATCTGTATTTTTGTTCCTAATTATAACAGTGACACTTCACTCAGACAATCGCCGTGAAGTGTTCTACACAGGTGTGAATAATTCTCAGCTGAACAAGTTTTAGCAAGTTTTTAAAGTTTAAATTGGACTTTAATCCGCCTTGATGAAAAAAAACTTAGTGTAATAGTTATCCAGAATAAACACGAATACGAGTAGGTCCCATTAGACAGATTAACATGAATTGCAGGCAAGCACCTAAAAGGTGCGTGGACCCTTCATCCTGTTTTTTTTAGTCAAGTAGGATCAGGGCTGCATCTAGAGCCAGTTTAGTTTTGGAAAACATAACTCAAATGAAACAGAAAAACGAAAGTGTTGTTGTTGTTCAATTTGAAATGATTTCTGAAGGAAATACTCCCAGAAAAAGCTTCTGGAAGCCTCAATATCGATCCGATTGCATAGCTGGGTATTGAATTTCATGTTAATAAACCTCTGTTTTGTGATTGATCATAGGCTCTTTGCACCGAAATTCACTTAAAAAAATTGGACTCTCAATAATGAATTACGAAAAGGAACTGGGAGTTTGGGATCGGAACCTGCAAAAAATCCCTGGATACCGTATATAACAGACTTCGGTTTCACGTGAGTGGTGTGCTGGGATTACAGCATGCAAGGAAGTGTAGCTTTATCAGTGGCAATTTATGCATTGCACAAGTGTGATAACAAGTAAACACAATATTGACACAGGCCCACCCGTATCATTATTTGGGGGGGGGGGGGCATAAGCTCCAAAAATGGGCTCTCCTAATCACTCGTTTTACATAATTTCCAAGGTACAGTAACATGTTTGGTGATAAAAATTGAAGCATTACGTTGTACCAGTTAAATGTGTGCACACAAATATGGTTCATGGAAAAGTTTTAGAATAAATCATATGATGTAGAATAGAATGATTTAATAGCAAAATTTAAGAAAAATGTCCTTCATTCAATGAAAATCATGAATGGACCAGGCTTTCTTGTATCAGGGAACCTTCAAAATTCACAACGAAACATGCAACCAAGGGTTCCCGATGGGCATAGATAACAGTGCAAAAGCTAAGCCATCAATAAATTTAAAAAAATTAAAAATCATGAAATATCATAGCCATCTGAAAATCTAATCATTTCATCAGTTAACACTCAGGAAGCTCTCACCAAAGTTTTGTCAGGCCTGACTTGATAGATCTGCAGATATTCAGCGGACAAGAACATGTTGATGGGCATAGATAACAGTGCAAAAGCTGAGCCATCAATAAATAATAAAATATTTTTTTAAAAATCATGACATCAGCATAGCCATCTGAAAATCTAATCATTTCATCAATCAACATTCAGGAAGCTCTCACCAAAGTTTGGTCAGGCCCGACTTCATAGATCTGCAGATATTTAGCGGACAAGAAAATGTTGACGGACGGACGTACATGGCAACGACAAGACCCCACAGCCCTATGGGCTGAGAGGTAACAAGCAGCCAGAGGATGCTAGGTCCCCCGCCGAAATGGCAGCAATATTTTTTAGCATTGTTGGTCTCAGGGGATATACATGAGGGAGGTAACTGCTGCTTCATAGGCGTTGGATGTGGAAGGGTCTTTCTGCCTTCCCAAGTTTTAAGATCAACTCAGAACGATTGACTGAAAGTTGATTGCTTCTGTGATATAGTTTCCATGCAGGGAAGCACCGAGAAGCATCCCCAAGTGACATCTCAATGCATTATCTGCAAACCAAATTTGACGAGAAGCTGAAGGCATCAACCTGTTGCCCGGAAACCAAATTTTAAATTTGCCACCAGTTGTCGCCACCTGTAGGTGCAAATGAGCTAAATGCAATCCCAAGCATCATCTCATGGCATGGTAGCCTACATGTATTAGCCTATAGTATCTTCTACAGGGGGCCAATGATCGGCTGATGCAGCAACAACAGCATTTTCCCAGTTAGACTGCAGATTTTGAAATCAAAAACGAGGCCGCGCTATGTCATCAGTCAACTGAGACAGTCGCGTGGTTGTGTATGAAGATTGGGGTGGGTCTTATCTAATAGTGATCCAATGAAAATGCTTGTATTAGTTTAAAATGGCGGGGTCGAATGACCAATCACTGAACGGGAGACAGCTGGAACAGTACGTTGACACTGTCTGTTAATACAGGGGGCGTCGGAAGCAAATTCAAAGTGGTACGGCCACTATCATTGCACTTTAGGGGAGGATCCAGGGGCCGCCCAGGCCCCAGATGCTCCTGGGGTCTAGATCGCCGAAGAAGCGTTCTGAGCGATTTCTGGCGTCAATCAAAATCACTGCATTGAAGTGTATTTTTAGTTCTTTCCTAACCCTTTTACCATGAAAACGCAATCGATGGTTTTCTGCGATGCTGAATTACAAAAAATTGTGTATAGTATAGTACTTTATCCTAGGCACATCGTGTAGAAGTAACCGAGATGATGCATCGATAATGTATACCAAATTTTACATTGAGCATTTGAACAGTGTCAGAGATAGAGATCATTAATGATTTTACATAAATTAAAGATGGTTGCCCATCCTTCCCGTCACTCAGAGGAACTAATGTGGTTATTCATTAATGCAAGTCTCTTCATACATCGATGCTGTAAATCAAGTTTCGTATAGAACATTTGAATGGTATCAGAGATAAACATCATTAAAGATTTTGAATAAATTAAAGATGGCCGCCAAGATTTCCGCCCAATCAGAGAAACCAGATCTGTCATTCATCGTAAGTCTCTTGATGCATCAATGATGTATACCAAATTTTACACTGAGCACTCCAACGGAATCAGATATAGAGATCATTAATGATTTTGCCTAAATTAAAGATGGCCACCAAGGTTTTCAGTCAATCAGGTCCCGATTCAAAGTATCTGGATGTATCGATGATATATACCAACCTTCATATAAAACAATTGAATGGTAACCGAGATATGTAGGCTATCATTATCGATTTCGCATGAATTAAAGATGGCCTCCAGGGTTCCCAGCTAATCAGAAAAGCCTGTTTGGTAATTCGTTGAAAGTTGCTTGATGTATCGATGATGTATATCAAATTTCGTATTGAACAGTTGAATGGTTTCCGAGATATGGATCATTATCCATTTTGCATGAAATTAAAGATGGCTGCTAAGGTTCCCACCCAATCAGGTCCCAATTCTATAGGCTTCTGGTCCTTGACTAGGTAAATAAGCATACCAAATTTGGAATTCATCAGCGGAACAGTTTTCCGGCTATCTCGCTCACGAACGGACAGACGGACGCACAAGATGATGACAATACCCCATGGCCAAAATTGGCCGAGGGGTAAAAACATGGGTCTGTGCCTGATAAATTTTAAGCCTTTTGGGGTTGCAACTCATTCATAGAAAGCTCCCTGTACATGAACAACTGCACTGACAACTGCATGCCATCATCTGTCAGTCTGAAGACCGGCAAGGTTGAATTCAGTTCAATTCAGTTCAATTCAGGAAATTGATCATATGCACAGTGTGCACCCAAACATTAGGAACACAGTTGTAATTAATATAGTAATATACATGTGTGGACACAAATGATTCGTGCAGAAGCTTCAGGGTAAATCATATGATGTGCAATACAATTATTTGTTAGCAAAATTGAAGGAAATGTTGTCCTTCGTTTAAGATGACACGAAATTCAAAAATCAGGGATTCAGTACTGCGGGGATTTCCCCGCCAGTTATTTCACATTATACTTCTGAAATAAAATATGGTTCATGCAAAAGCTTTAGGGTAAATCATATGATGTGGAATAGAATGATTTCATATAGCAAAATTGAAGGCCCATTTTGACTGGAACGGACAAGAAGAAGAGAAACTCAGTGGTGCCACCTTCAGGCAGATGTTGCTGAAATGCAATACGGACTGGCGTCCTGTTGCAAGGAATGCGTATTCCGAATTTCGGAATAATCCAACACAGCATTAGGAAGTTATCGCTTCGAACAGATGTACACGGAAAAAATCTATTTTGACCCAGTGGCGCCACCTTCAGGCCGATGTTGCTGAAATGCAATACGGACTGGCCTCTTGTCGCAAGGAATGCGAATGCTGAATTTCGGAAGAATCCAACAAAGCGTTGGGATGTTATCGCTTCGAACAGACATGCACGGACGTACACGAACATCCACGGACTCAAAGAAGCAAGAACCAGTGGCGCTACCTTCAGGCAGATGTTGCTGAAATGTAATACGGACTGGCGTCTTGTCACAAGGAATGAGTATTCTAATTTTGGAAGAATCCAACAAAACTTTAGGAAGTTATCACTTCGAACAGACATGCACGGACGTACACGGACATCCACGGATGCAAAGAAGCAAGAACTAGTGGCGCCACCTTCAGGCAGATGTTGCTGAAATGCAATACGGACTGGCCTCTTGTCGCAAGGAATGCGAATGCTGAATTTCGGAAGAATCCAACAAAGCGTTAGAAAGTTATCGCTTCGAACAGACATGCACGGACGTACACGAACATCCACGGACACAAAAAAGTAAGAACCAGTGGCGCCACCTTCAGGCAGATGTTGCTGAGATGTAATACAGACTGGCATCTTGTCGCAAGGTATGCATATTCCGAATTTCGGAAGAATCCAACAAAGCGTTAGGAAGTTATCACTTCGAACAGACGTACACGGACATTCACGGATACGAAGAAGCAAGAACTAGTGGCGCCACCTTCAAGCAGATGTTGCTGAAATGCAATACGGACTGGTGTCTTGTCGCAAGGAATGCGTATGCCAAATTTCGGAAGAATCCAACTAAGCGTTAGAAAGTTATCGCTTCGAACAGACATGCACGGACGTACACGGACATCCACATACGCAAAGAAGCAAGAACTAGTGGCGCCACCTTCAGGCAGATGTTGCTGAAATGCAATACGGACTGGCGTCTTGCCGCAAGGAATGCATATTCCGAATTTCGAAAGAATCCAACAAAGCGTTAGGAAGTTATCGCTTCGAACAGACATGGGACACACGGACATCCACATACGCAAAGAAGCAAGAACTAGTGGCGCCACCTTCAGGCAGATGTTGCTGAAATGCAATACGGACTGGCGTCTTGCCGCAAGGAATGCATATTCCGAATTTCGAAAGAATCCAACAAAGCGTTAGGAAGTTATCGCTTCGAACAGACATGGACGGACATCCACGGACACAAAGAAGCAAGAAGCATTTTAAAGTCCCCGGCCGCGTTGCGGTGGGGGACAAAAATGTATTTGACAAAAGAATTCAAGCAAAAAATTTGGATTAATTCATCAGATGTATAGCTGGACACATTTTGCCTGATTTCTAGCCTTTCATTTTTGTACAAAATCTGAGATTTAAACGTTTATTTCTCGAAAAGTATCCATGCTATGCTTTTGAAATTTGACATGCGTGTTACTTATGAGGTGATCTAGTAAATTTTATCTCACTTTTTGTAAGTTCGGATTAGTTTTTTAATTATTCAACTTTTAAGACAAACGACCGTAAAATAGTATGATTTTTTTTTCAATTTATTTTAGTAAAAACAAAACCAAGCAAAAATTTTAAAATATGAGATAAAGTTTACTAGTTCGAATTGTCTCCTATCAAGGTATACCATCAAAGTTGGAACAAGTTGAAATTTCAATTGAAAAATGGACGTTATTGTTTTCATTTTAATTATTTAAAATTTGAATAATACAGATCATATGGTTGGAATCCCTACGATGTACGCTTTCATAAAATATATAGTTTATTATGGTTATCTTGTATATTTATTGAAACAGACGACAAACTGTCACGGGGGTGCAAAAACTGCTTCTAAGGGGAGAGCTATTCTTAAAATGGTCGCCAAGATTTCCGCTCAAACAGAGAAACCGGTTCTGTCATTCATCATAAGTCTCTTTATGCATTGATGATGTACAGTAATTCCCCTAATGATTCAATCACAGGAAGTTCACTTTTCAACTCTGCTATTCAAACACTGAGGGAAAGTAAATTTCCCATTATTCTTTTAAATTGAAGAAAAGCCATATAATGACAGAATGTGAGACTTAGTAGCTGGTGCCATGAAGAATATTGTCATATATATGCCATTTTTGCTACAGTTGCAGTAACGAATTATTAGGGGAAGTAGCGTCAACAAAATTTTACATCGAGCACTTGAACGGTATTAGAGATAGATATCATTAATGATTTTGTATAAATTAAAGATGGCCGCGCATCCTTCCCACCATTCAGAGGAACCGATGTGATTATTCAGTGCAAGTCTCTTGATATATCAATGCTGTATACCAATTTCGCACAGAACACTTAAATGGTATCAGAGAAAAACATTAAAGATTTTGCATTAATTACAGATGGTCACAGAGGTTTCCACCCAATCAGGGAAACTGGTTCAGTCATTCCTTTGAAGTTTCTTGATGTATCAATGATCTATACCAAGTTTCACACTGAACAGCGATATGGTATCCAAGATACATAAGATTTCGCATAAACTTGAGATGATCGCCAAAGTTTCCACCCAATCGGGCCCAGATTAAATATGGTTCTGGGTCATGAGCATATATGGATGTGCACTACAAGATTAGTGTGCCTGGGGTAAATCTTTCGAAAGGTATCTTGGTAATGAGAAAGCTGTGACGGACAGACACACAGACGGACAGATGTACATCATGGCAATACCTTTCAGCTAAATTTTGGCAGAGGGGTAAAAAATGTCCCAAAATGGATTTTGGGCCATGTTGTTGACAATATTCCCCATCAGATGCTTGATTACTGGAGTAAATTCTACTTCACAACATCCCCAATGTTAATAAACATAATATTTCAAACAATGTCTGAAAATATTGAATTGCTGAAGTTCGACACATGCATGATATAAAGGTAAATAGGAATGCAGTCCTGCTATACATGTATCTATGTGTGCTGAAACCAACACTGTGAGCTTGTGTACACAGGGCCATCCAACCAATTATTAGGAATGGCTCATTTGGACATTACTGAGAGAACAATATGAACCAGTGACTTCATCAGTTGATCAGCTACTGGGTTGGTAATTTCACTTTCCCCTATCTTTTATCCTTGCAGGCTGTTTTGAGCTGGTGATACCTGGCATAACATAACACACATGTATAGTATTTCCCTAGCTTTCAAGCCTAATGACACTTTCTTTGAATACCGGGAAAATATAGTACATATGTATGAAATTATGCCAGTTAATATCACCAGTTCAAAACAATATCCAGGGTTGAATGATAGGGAAAAGTGAAATTAGTCAACCCAGTAGCTGAGAAATCACAATAACAAAGTTGCATGGGAAAATCCAAGATGGCCGCCTGGTGGCCATATTGGACTTTCGAATCAGACCAGAAAAGGTATGTTGCACAATTAGATGACAAGGGTAACCTGTGTACCAAATTTGACAAAGATTCATGCAGTAGTTCCTGAGAAATCGCGATAACAAAGTTTCATGGGGAAATCCAAGATGGCCGCCTAATGGACATATTGGATTTTGGAATCGGACAAGAAAAGGTATCTTGCACAACTAGACCCGAAGGGGAACCTGTGTACCAAATTTGAGAAAGATCCATGCAGTACTTTCTGAGAAATGAGGATAACAATGTTTCATGGGGAAATCCAAGATGGCTGCCTGGTGGCCATATTGGATTTTCGAATCAGACCGAAAAGGGTAATTTGCATAACTAGAGCCCAAGGGGAACCTATGTACCAAATTTGAGAAAGATCCCTGTAGTATTTCCTGAGAAATCACGATAACAAAGTTGGATGGAAAAATCCAAGATGGCCGCCTGGTGGCCATATTGGATTTTCGAATCGGACCAGAAAAGGTATCTTGCACAACTAGACGACAAGGGTAACCTGTGTACCAAATTTGACAAAGATCCATGTAGTAGTTCTTGGGAAATCACAATAACAAAGTTTCATGGGAAAATCAAAGATGGCCGCCTGATGGACATATTGGATTTTGGAATCTGACCAGAAAAGGTATCTTGCACAACTGGACCACAAGGGGAACCTGTGTACCAAATTTGAGAAATATCCATGCAGTACTTCCTGAGAAATGACGATAAAGTTTTATGGGGAAATCCAAGATGGCTGCCTGGTGGTCATATTGGATTTTCGAATCGGACTAGAAAAGGTATCCTGCACAACTAGACCCCAAGGGGAACCTGTGTACCAAATCTGAGAAAGATCCATGCAGTAATTCCTGAGAAATGACGATAAAGTTTCATGGGGAAATCCAATATGGCTGCCTGATGGCCATATTGGATTTTCGAATCGGACCAGAAAAGGTATCTTGAACAACCACATGTAGACCCCAAGGGGAACCTGTGTACCAAATTTGAGAAAGATCCATGCAGTAGTTCCTGAGAAATGACGATAACAAATTTTCATGGGGAAATTCAAGATGGCTGCCTGGTGACCATATTGGATTTTCGAATCAAATAACAAAAGGTATCTTGCACAACTAGACCCCAAGGGGAACCTGGGTACCAAATTTGAGAAAGATCCATGCAGTAGTTCCTGAGAAATCGCAATAACAATGTTTCATGGGGAAATTCAAGATGGCCATATTGGATTTTTGAATCAGACAACAATCTTGCACAACTAGACCCCAAGGGGAACCTGGGTACTAAATTTGAGAAAGATCCATGCAGTAGTTCCTGAGAAATCGTGATAATGTTTCATCTGGAAATACAAGATGGCTGCCTGGTGCCCATATTGAATCTTTGATTTAGATCACAAAAGGTATCTTGCACAAGTAGACCCCAAGGGGAACCTGTGTATCAAAGTTGAGAAAGATCAATGCAGTAGTTCCTGAGAATTCGCGATAGTTTCATGGGGAAATCGCAGATGGCCGCCTGGTGGCCATATTGGATGTTCGAATCAGAGCAGAAAAGGTATCTTGCACAACTAGACCCCAAGGGGAACCTGTGTACCAAATTTGAGAAAGATCCATGCAGTAGTTCCTGAGAAATCGCAATAACAATGTTTCATGGGGAAATCCAAGATGGCCGGGTGGTGGCCATATTGGATTTTTGAATCAGACCACAAAAGGCATCATGCACAACTAGATCACAAGGGGAACCGGTGTATCAAATTTGAGAAAGATCTATGCAGTAGTTCCTGAGAAATTGCGATAATTTTCATGGGGAAATCCAAGATGGCCGCCTGGTGGCCATATTGGATTTTTGAATCGGACCACAAAAGGTATCTTGCACAACTAGACCCCAAGGGGAACCTGTGTACCTAATTTGAGAAAGATCCCTGCAGTAGTTCCTGAGAAATAGCGATAAAGTTTCATGGGGAAATCCAAGATGGCCACCTGGTGCTACAACTCCTCATCCCCTTAACAGTCTAGACCAAGATGTTTTTATGAGTGTAGAAGTTTGGATAATTAGCAGTGAGTTGTGGCATGCGAAATGCAAACCCAATTAAGCCACAACTCGGACAGATGAACGGATGGATACACTGACACACGGACGGACAGACAATCGGAATCGAGTATAACCCCAACTATGTACAGGGGTATAAAAAGTGACAAGGTATCCACATATCTGCAGGAAAAAAACATGTAAAGTTGTGATCTTATTGCCCTGGCGTCCGTGTAAATTGGTCGGCCGCCTAGGCCCCAGAAGCTCTGGGGTTCTAGATGACTGGAAATGCATTTGAACCCATTTCTGGCAGTTAAATTTCTAAAATATTATTCACAATTCAACCCCTGTTTTATATATTTTTAAGAAAAAATACATAATATTACACATGGCCCATGTGATGAAAGAAATATCTACCGGCTCGAGTTTACTGAGCTGTCTCACGATGGGATGGGATGGGATTTTCGGCTAAATATCGGAGCCAGTTCATCTCAGAGAAGTGAAATTCCCCAAAGTATCTGTATGTAATTTGTGCATTTTTATTCTGAAATTTGAAGGAAATCTATTCAGAATCAAAACAAATCTCCAATACCAAACATGTTATTTTCATAGTGCCTATAGTGACAATGTTACAAAATTGCAAGCCCAACGTCATTGTGCTTGAGGGGGGGGGGGACAACGACGACGATGTCTGCATTGATTTATTGGGTTGGCCATACCTTTCGCTGTATATTTTAGAGGACTTGTTATGCGAGACATCGCTTGTAGCTGGCCGACGACCACAGTTCATTTTACAACTGAAAACTCAACTCCGCCATTGATGAGTTGGCAGCACGCATGAACACATGGGCACTCCTTTCGATTTTGACAGATCTCACAGGTTCCTACAATCCTGTGACAAGACAAAGTACAAGTTGCTCTTTTCCGATAAAATAGGCGTTTATTATCGTTCAAATCCAACTTTTAGATGAAATAACAAGCCGATTTTCACAGTTTTAATGTCGGACTAATTTTTTCTCAACAGCGAAGGGATACGACAATTATGGCAATCTCGTATCAGTGGCCTCAAGTTCCCGGGTAATTTACTGTATATCTGACATGGTGCAGAGATTCATGGAAGTCATTTCGTTTAAGACCATTCATGGTCAAATTGAGGTTTTTTTTCTGGCAAATTTAGTTTTTAGCATGCTTTTGGCAGTGCAAATTGAGTTTAATCAAATTTTTGGGACCGTTTGCTGTATAATACATACACGTATAACTGGTACTGTGATACAAGCTGAGTAGCTCGCAGGTCCCCCGCCAAAAAGCTTGTCTGGAAATGGACTTCTCACACTGTCACACACAGGATATAATCACCATATATATTTTGTGTGATGGTAAATTGTTGCTAGGATTGTGGTGTTGTTGATGTGAAGGAGATATAATTGTGAAGGACAATGTTGCAAATTGTCTATCCAGTGGCATAGTTGTGCCGAAAAATGAGTGACTTTCTTCTGAGATCCCAGCCATCTGACGTTATGAGGGATGGAAGGACGGATGGGTAGCTATTGATGTAAAGTCACCCTCCATATTTGAAGTTGATCGGCTGAATTGTTCTCGAGATATCGCGTTCACAACATAGTTGGGATGGATGGAATCTAAGATGGCTGATAGTGGCCACCTTGGATAACACAGTTTGGTGAAAAACAATTCCAGCCATCTTCTCACTGATGTCAAGTCACCCCCTAAGTTTGAAGTCAATCGGTTGAACTGTTCTCGAGATATCACATTCACAACATGGTTGGGACGAACGGACGGATGGATGGAAGGACGCTCCGACGGATGGATAGACAGAAAATGTCACACCATCGTGTTCATAATTAACATTTTGGAGATGCATGGCAGCCATCTTGGTTAACACAGTTTGGTGAAAAACAATTCCAGTCATCTTTTTATTGATGTGAAGTCACTCCCCCAAGTTTGAAGTCAATCGGTTGAACTGTTCGACATTTCGCTTTCACAACATTTTTGGGATGGTTGGAATCTAAGATGGCCGACGGTGGCCATCTTCGATAACGCAGTTTGGTGAAAAACAATCCCAGCCATCTTCTCACTGATGTCAAGTCATCCCCCCAAGTTTGAAGTTGATGAGTTTAAAGGTGAAATGCAAAGGTAATAAAAGTAAGAAAAAAGCATTTCCCTTTTCTTTTTATGATGATAATAAATTATACAGCCATCAGTGAACGAAATCTGGTGATAAGTTTTATTTTTTAAAGAGAAATAAAACACGTGTATGATCAGTTGCTTGAAAACAGTGCATCGCTTATCTCCCCTTGATTCGGAGCTTTTCCACCAGAAGCTGTGACGTCACAGTTGAACCACACTAAAAAAATGGCGGCTAACATGAATGTAGACAGCGACAGCGATGCGGAGGAATTTTCTTACACTTCTTCCTCTTCTTCTGAAGAGGAATTCAGAAGAATTCACGGCAATGGTTAGTGCAGGGGTGCCCCTGCTTTACAAACACTAACCTATTGTGAACAAAGAACCAGCAGACAACGATAGGATCAGCGACACTGCAGGGGCCGTGGGCGACAGTCATCGGAAATACAGATTGGTAAATTCCGACTTCCGTAGCGAATGATGACCAACCTGTTAATGCGTTTCAGTGAACGTGAATGACACAAGCAAGGGCTTCGTGAGCAATAGCCTAGCTTATCTATGTGAGCTATTTCCATACAATGCAATGCAGCTACATCATGTTGTGCAGCCTGTGCTGGTTCCACTGCTACGTCACGTATCGCAGCGCCCCCAGGGGGAGGTAATCATGTACAGATCAAAATTTCGTAAATAATACAGCGTTACATTTTTTAGTTTTTAACTTTATTAGGCTTAAGCAAATGTTTTAAAACTGAAATAAAATTAATATACACATTATTTATCCAATCTTACTGCAAATATCACGTGATTTAGACAAACCTTTGCATTTCACCTTTAATTGTTCTCGAAATATCGCGTTCACAACATGGTTCGAACGGACGGAAGGACGGACGGACGAACAGACAGACGGGTAGTGTTTCCAAGTCCCCCTCCCACTTGCGTATCGGGGGACAACTAAAGAATATTTAATTCTTTTATATTGCTTTAGAATTAAATTATTTGATTTCATCACCTGTGCCCTATTGGCTTTTCACCATGTTCACATGAAATTCAACCAGACAATATTTTAATTTCCACTTCAAGCAGATATCCAGTATTCTTTGAACTCTCATTGAACTTAAAAATGGAGCGAGAGACAAGGGTGCAATCGGAAAATCTCCTGTTGATAAAACGCCTCAAGGGAATTTAACTCGACAAAATAAAATGGAAAGCAATAAAATAGCTTTTGTTCAACTAGATCAGCCTATACTTTAGCTGTCCGAATTGAGCAGCTTTTCCTTAACCTGCTAAAAGAATGACACCATGTACATGTAGACTACAGAGGCAGGACAAAAATGAAGTTCAGTAAAGGAATCAACCACATTAAAAAAAAGATCATTTTCAGATCGTCAAATGACAGTGTCGACTATCTGTGTGTTGTTTTTGTTGTTGTTCGTGTTGATCACTTTCATTTTCGAAACTATTTTCAAAATAATCCAGTTGATTCATTAACTTTCAGTTGTTAATTTTTAAGAGTAGTCGTTTCAAGTAGACAGTTGTTGGTATTGGAATCGAAGTCCCCAGCAAAAACTGACAAAAACATCGGAAGAACTATTTACCCCTGGTATTGTAAGTGTACTTTCTTTGAAAAAAAAAGTTTTCCTCCCCTTAAATCAATTTGTTTCTGGAATAAATACATACACTATAGATATACATTTGTTCTTCGCATTGTGTAAGAGAATAAATCAATAAATCAGTCATCCAACCAATAAATAAATGTGATAGTATACAAACATGATTTAGAAATTATATGCAAACTTAACATAGGAATTGGTGGATTTTATTAGACAAGGGGCATAACTCTGCAAAATACTTTCTGACACGACTCATTTTCAATAGGCATCTAGTTCAGGTCAAGAGAAACAACCGTTTCACGTTAGGATGTTGTATATGGAACGGTTCTGAAATTATCACAATAACAAATCATAAGTGGACAAGGGGCATAACTCTGCAAAATACTTTCTGACATGTCTCGTTTTCGATAGGCATCTAGTTCAGGTCAAGAGAAACAACTGTATCATGTTAGGATGTTGTATATGGAACGGTTCTGAAATTATCACAATAACATATCATAAATGGATTTTTATTTGTAAAAAGGGGCATAACTCTGCAAAATATTGTCCGAGAGGACTCATTTTCGATAGGCTTCTGATTTACGTGAAGATAAATAGATGTAACAAGTTTGGTTGCCATGCATGAAACGGTTCTGTAGATATCGCGGTAACGGACGGACGGACGTACGGACAGCCGTACATGATGACAATACCCCTAGGCCAAAGTTGGCCGAGGGGTAAAAACCAGAACTGTCTATTGATACATCAATGATGTACTACATACCAAATTTTACATCGAGCACTTGAACGCGGTATCAGAGATATAGATCATCATTGATTTCGCATAAATTAAAGATGGCAGCCCATCCTTCCCGCCACTCAGAGGAACTGATGTGGTTATACATTGCAGGTCTCTTGATCGATGCTACATACCAAGTTTCGTATAGAACACTTGAATGGTATCAGAGATATATATCATTAAAGATTTTGCATCAATTAAAGATGGCCGCCAATGTTTCCACCGAAAGTTACTGAGCTGTATCACGATGGGATGGGATTTTCGGCTAAATATCAGAGCCAGTTCATCTCAGAGAAGTGAAATTCCCCACAGTATCTCTATGTAATTTGTGCATTTTTATTCTGAAATTCGAAGGAAATCTATTCAGAATCAAAACAAACCTTCAATACCTCACATGTTATTTTCATAGTGCCTAGTCACAATGTTACAACATTGCAAGCCCAACTTCATTGTGCTTTGAAAAAAAAAAAACCTACGTGAGATATTGGAGATTTTCTTTGATCCTGAACAGATTTCCTTCAAATTTCAGAATAAAAATGCACAAATTACATACAGATACTGTGGAGAATTTCACTTCTCTAAGAAAAACTGGCTCCGATAGCCGAAAATCACATCCCATCATTATGTGAGATAGAATTTTGAAACTCCCCTGACGAATCTCCGTTGGTAATGCATTAGCGTCAGTGCAACAACAACAACAACAACAACATGCAGCAGCAACGATGATGATGTTTGCGTTAATTTATTGGGTTGGCCATACTTTTCGCTATATCTTCCATGAAGTATATTTTAGAGGACTTGTTATGCGAGACACCACTTGTACTGGCCGACGACCACAGTTCATTTTACAACTGAAAACTCAACTCCCATCATCGGATGTGTTGGCAGGAAGCACAAACACATGGGCACTACTTTCGTTTTTGACTACTTTCGTTTTTGACAGAATCTCACGGTTCCTACAATTCTGTTACAAGACAAAGTACAAGTTGCCCTTTTCCGATAAAACAGGCGTTTATTATCGTTCAAATCCATTCTGAGAACTTTTAGGCGAAATAACAATTCGATTTTCACAGTTTTAATGTCAGACTATTTTTTTCTCAACAGCGTAGGGATACGACAATTAGTCTGGCAATACCGTGTTACTGAATATGCAGAGGAATATAGACTTCTAGACCAAACCAATGGCCAGTCATTCACTACACTGAACCAATGGCTGAAACACAACTTTACTATGGAGCTCTTTGATAGGCTACATGCAAATAAGAGTATGTAAATCAGTATAAAAGTAGGGCTAATGTATGCATACTTCCAGATCCCCTTTTAGAAGACTGGAAAATGGTAGAAAAATAAAAAAAATTGTAAAAAAATAAATAATGACCGGTTTGACCTGAAAGTCTCAAAGGCACAAGTAAAAAATAAAAGGATCATAACCTGTAAGTTTCAAGAACTTCCTCGAAATAGTTTTCGAGATACGGCTCGGACAGACGGACAGACACACTGCTGGGGCCACAACAATACTCCTTAGCCCGTAGGGGCTGAGGAGTAAAAATCGTATCGACACAGCATGAACAAATTCTGGTGTACTCATTGGGGGGAACATGCATGCCAAGTTTCAGCTTAATCAGCCAAGCGGTTTCAGAGAAGATGTTTACGCACGACGGACGATGGACAATCAGACCATGACATCGGGCCTTCGGCCCAGATGAGCTAAAAACTGATGATGGAAACCGTTCTTGAACTTGAGCTCGATCACAGCTGCTTGTGATGCCATGTTTAGAAAATCCCTTTCATTTGTCACATGTCTTGAGGTTATTTGGGGATTTCCGACGTCATAAAGTCTGAAACGAGGCTAGAAGGACTGATTTAACTGCGATACAGGTATAACCCAAGCGTTAATTGGTCAATTTGAGCTATCGAGGCCGAAACTACCAATCACAGGTATATTTAGATAAGGCCGTCAAGAAGCCGGTAACATCGGCTTTCCGGCAGAAATTTAAGAAACGGGAGCCTTTCAGAGCGGCTTGCCATAGTCAATGAGTTAAAATTCAATCACTCCTAATTTTTTGGACAAAATTCAATCAGTCATTCATTCAAAGCAGAAAAAGACCACCTTGATGTCAACTGAGGCTAAATACTGTGGCATGGATAAGTTATTTATCGAAAGAACTGAAAGGATAGTGAAAATTGTTGAATGTTGACAGAATTTCTCTCCACAGATATGCCCGAAGTTAAGTTTTGCTGTCTGAATAAGGAGAAGACATAGGTACTTTACTTTTATGGAAATACAGAAATGAAAAGTGTGAGTAGATGTACCTTTTGTTTATTGTAGAAGCCAATGAGAACAGCGATGCCAAGTACAAATGCTGCTGGCAGGCAGTAAAGAATAATGTAGCTGGTCTTCTCTCTCTTCTCTCTCAAAGATTCTGAAATATTGAGAATTCAGATGTACCAGTACACATATTATATTCGTGAATGAAACTATTCATCCAAAATGCAACACAAAAGTAAAGAGATATTGATTAGAGTTGAGCACCCACACCCCCTGCTGAAACTATAGGGGCCATTCAAGTGGGCAAAACAATGGGTTTAGTTTTTTTACCCTCCCTCCGATTTCCCATATGCAAAATTTACCCTCACTGCATATGTCATACTCGAATGTCTCCCGACTGGGTAAGAATGTGGAAGTTCACATCTACCAGCTCTCGCAATTCAGAAATCTGCCTCAGCAGAAAATTACATTATCCCCATTCAGCCCCATTTGCTTCACCTTTTTTGCGTCGGCAATGCCAAATGCCCACGCCAATTGCGACGGCTGTCTACAAAATAATTCACCAGGTAACTATCTAACTCCTTCGTGCAGTAGTCAGGCAATTAGTCTGGACAAGAATACATTGGAGAAATGGACAAGTTATACTCCATATACCGTACATATTTAACTTAAAATTATTGATTTTGATAATAAAGGGCCGTAACTGTGGAAAAACGGATAACAAACCTGACAATGCACACCTCTTTGATACTAAGCATTTATTAAGCATGAAAATTTTGGACAAGAACTGTTGGAGCATATTTTGATGTCAATAAAGGGCCATATCTCCATGAAAAATCATTGAAACAGGTTACAATGCACATCTACAAGGTAAATAATCTTCTATGAAAGTTTCAGATTTGTCCATCGGGTGGTAAATGACATAATAATACAGGCCAGAATATTTCGTGAAGTCAGAAACTTATTTTTGGTTCCGTCTATTCTATCTATGGGAATCCTCCAGAAACTTATATTAGGTTCCGTGAAATAATTGTATGGGAACCTTTTTTTTTTCGAATGTCACAAAATATCCCCTCTCATCCCAGCATCTGCGATGAGCAGGATTCTTTCAGTAATAAGGCTGAATGCCTGAGGGGTCACATTTGCATATTCTATCATGCGGTCAGGTATTACGTGATCTTCATAGCGACACTATTTGGCCTGCCAGGCCCTATATAAAGCCCTTCCCACCGTTATAGCAGGTCATTTCAATGCAAACAAACCAAATCTCTGTTGGCAGTTAACCAAAGGTGGGCAGACCTGAACCTATATGAATTTAAGCGGTTAATCAACCACAATGGGTGGGTGTGACCCCTCAGGCCTTTGGCCTTATTACTCAAAGAATCCCTCTCATCCTGCTCATCACAGATGCTACAGATGCTGGGATGAGAGGGGGATTCTTTTCCGTAACGGCCTTGGCCTTCAGGGTCACATTTTCATTCTTAAAGAACTAACAGACTCAATATTGACACAAACATGTGTTCAATGATTTAATAATAAATTAATAAATACGTCTTGTCATGTTACCATAAAACCGGCACCTAGGTGTCCTAATGCTCACAATACATGTTCTAAGTCAAGATTGATGAAGGCAAGTTATTCTCAACAAGTGGCCGGTGATAAATTGAAACATAGCAGCAGACGAGCAGTCGGCTGTCTTTATTATGTCATACACACAGACTCCTTTCCTGTGTGCCACAGAAGTAGAAGCTCCTCTAAATGAGCGAGCCTTAAATATGGAATTATCTATGACGGACAAAGTTAATACTTCACATAACCATCTTGATATGGTAGCTGTCGACACTGGTCGGAAAGTCTTATAAGACTTAAATTTTTTTAGCCTTACTCAACAAAGGGCTACCAGCTGAAAATGTTTATTGTGACCACTGCCCGGGGTGTATCTACACAATAGGAACATGCCTGTTAGTTCGTCAATCTCTTAACGTACAACAACAACAACATCCACATTCCGTGTAAAAATTACCCTTCCAATTTCGAGCATTTCTTCGCAAAAAAAAAAACATATTAATTCTCATCTGCCCTCGCCCATAAATTATACAGGCTCACAACATTACAACTGTCACCAACTAGGCAAGTTTCAGAGCCTAACTCTTCCTAGTTTTTCCACTCTTGATGTACAAAGGTTTCTGAGGTATACATTGCTCAGGATGATTTCATTAACCCCCTCCTCCTCCGAAAGATGGGGTTAACAATAGGTCAATGTCAGTTAACTGAGATAAGCTTCTTGTCAATCACCCATTGACTTTGAATACCCTAGATTAAGGACATAGCTATCCCGTTAGAGGGTCAAAATCTGTAATTTTTGTTTTATTTCTTCATTCAAATATTCACTATTTCGTCCAACATTTCGTGAAAAAATGAAATCAAAATTCCAATTGGAAGGGCTTCAATACTAGGATTGGAAATTTAGTTTCTGAGGCACTGGAAAAATTAAACAGATTGCCTTATAGGCGGACTGATATCCAGCTTGGAAGAGATTAAAGCCCGGCGCACACGAGAGCTATCAGCTTAGCTGAAGGCCTCAATTGCCTGTCAGCTCAGGGGCTAGCTCTCGTGTGCGGGCAGTTTTTGGTGAGTTTTTGGCCTCGCGAGGCCGGGAAAAACATATCAAACTTGTTTGATAATTTCGCCTCGCGAGGCCAAATCCTCAGCGTGTGCGGTGAAAGCAAGCCAACAGCTCAGCAGTTTTACTGGATCGGCCGATGAATCGCATGTTATTTTCACTCTATTCATACGCACAACTCTTCAAAATGAACTTGAAAAAGACGTTTCGTTTCACGTTTCGTGAAACTTTTGCTCACCATGTGCGCTGAAACTACACGAGAGCTAGCCCCTGAGCTGACAGGCAATTGAGGCTGCTAGCTCAGCTGATATCTCTTGTGTGCGCCGGGCTTTACCTCTCACATTAGTGTCTGCCGAGTGTGTATTGTATTGTTAATTGACTCACAGGAACTGGCCACCCTAATAGTGGCAGTATTTTGGTAAGCTAATTATCTAGAAGTTTTACTCATTTATATTAATCTACCCCCTTCTGATCAAAACCATGCAAACATCCACATTTTTGTTTCGAATTATAATATATACACATGAAAGTGTACTCAATGCAGTGACACTTCACTCAGACACCCTCCGTGAAGTGATTAGCACAGGTGTGAACATTTCTCAGCTGAACAAGTTTTAGCAAGTTTTTTAAGTTTAAATTGGATTTTAAACCACCTTGATGAATAAACTTAGTGTAACAGTTATCCAAATAAACAGGAATTCGAGTAGGTCCCATAAGACAGATTATAAATGTATTTGACAACAGAATTCAAGCTAAAAATTAGGATCAATTCATCAGATGTATAGCTGGACACATTTTGCGAGATTTTTATCTAGCCTTTCATGTTTTTTTACAAAATCCGAGATTTAAACATTTAGTTCTCAAAAAATATCCATGCTATGCTTTCGAAATTTGGCATGCTTGTTACTTATAAGTTGATCTGGTAAACTTCATCTCACTTTTTGTAAGTTCGGCTTAGTTTTTTAATTATTCAACTTTTAAGACAAATGACTGTAAAATTGTACATTTTTTTTAATTCATGTTAGTAAAATAGCTGTAAAAACAAAACCAGGCAAAAATTAAAACATATGAGATGAACTTTACTAGTGCGAGTTGTCTCATATCAAGGTATACCATCAAAGTTGAAACAAGATCAACAGTTTTCATGAAATTTCATGTTTTCATTTGAACAGCTGTAACGAATGACAGGGTACTATTCCCCCAATTATGTTTAACATAAGTGAATACACATGTAATATCATACCTGTGTGTTTGTCATTCAATTTCCTACCTGACTTGGAAAGATTGATAGTGTATTTTAACCAGCAGCAGAGGTCTCGCTGATGATCCATGGCGCAGGTGAAGTCACACTCTTCCTTAGTTACATGTGAATTCCCATCAGCTTGAAGAGCCACGGTCAGACTGTCGCAGATATTTTCACTACGTTCACCTTGACACTTCATTACACCTGTAGCTTCACTCCGCATCAACATTTCCAAGAGATACTCATCTTTGGCACAGAGCTCCATGGACAGCTGGACAATCCTATGGCAGGAAGCCTTGGCAAAGGGGTTGACGAAATTGTCTCTGTAACAGTATCTTCTGAGGACATCTGACATGTCACGAGAAGGAAACTTGCAGTAAGGGGGTATTGAAGTGATCAGAGGATTGTCTGAAAAGAAAATCAAAATCGTCATATTGAAATGATGAAATTTCTGCATATTACACGTAAGACTTCATGTATTAATCTCATAAAACATTTCAGTGTCAAGCAATCAAGGATCGGAGCCGAGATTTGGGAAGGGGCTATGTCAAATACTTATGTGTGCTTAGTTCAACCTTGCTTATCCGTAGTTATTCCAAACAGAATCACTGTCTGTATGTGTTTGCATGCGTGTGTCACATTTTCTCGTCAGCATTTCAATTTGAAAACTACTGATTCAATTGACTACAAATATTTACTGAAGATATAACTTGTGAATAGCTCTTGGCCTATTCACTTTGCAAATTGCAGTCACTAGGTTGAAGTAATTTCTTTATTAAATTTTGACAATTTTAAAGTCTTGTGAGATGTGTCTACTTATCAAAGGTTGTTTTAGAGGTTTGTCTCCCCTAGGGGGTAAATTTTGTAGGGCAACAGTTGCCTCCCCAAATTCTGTAAAATCAAACATCTGCAGTGGATCTGTCTAATATGTCTATAATGAAGTGAAGCTTTTAATCGTTGAATATAGCGAAGGGTGACACCTGTAAGGCTAACTAAGTGAAATGGTCAAGACCTTTCATAGACAGAGGATATCTACTTCATCAGGTGACAACGATATTCACTACCCGTGAAAAGCTCAGGATCTTTAAACATAGTTAGTTTTGAAGTTGCCATCTTTTGTTATTCGTTTATACTACACAGAATAAAAGGGTTACCCCTGATTCCATCTTGGATTACACTGGTAACTGTAAAGCAATCCAACCGTCCTCTTACCAATCGAGAAACAATAAAAAAAGATCGTTTACTGCAAGAGAAGAGAACTAAACAACTACGTTTTCCATGATATATTATACAACTTACCTCTTGCGGAAGTCAGCAGGTTCCTGAAGAGCTGGCATGCCGTGATGTATCCTCTGTAACCTCGGTCATCACAGTAAGAACTGCAGTCTAATTCTAAAGAACTGCTGGTCATCCACTGAAATTTCCGTACTCGATAAGTGAATTCTCGTTCACAATCAAAACGAGACCAAACCCATTGATTGTCAACAATGGACTTCCAAGAAGGCACCTGTAATTTCAGCCATGTTGCATTTCTGTACTTACACATGGCAATGAACAGAGTTTTAGACTGCATACATAACCAACTGCCAAAGGAACTCTTTTGTTCATAATCACAAAGTCGTCTAAGATATTGTGAAGCAGGTCCATCAGGTTGAAGCAAGATACACTCAGGCTTGTTCTGTCTATCTGTAATGTAAAGTAACGAGTGTTCTGAGAATGCTAAATATCACATCTGCTGGCTCATCCCCTTTACAATTTGATGCAGTCAGTGAGCGAGTAAAAATGATTAAATACCATTTTTCAACAATATTTGACAGACATATCAAGAATCGATGGTGCATGCCTTCATGTATCAGGCCACAGTTCCTGCACATTGATCAGTACAGCACCCAGTCACTTAATGCAGTGTTTTTGGCTACTTGTAATATGGAAATGATTCATGCAGACATATTCTTTCGACAAATAAACAAATATAATATTATTCCAACCCACTGCCACAAAATAATAGGGACTTATAGTTGTTACTCAATCAATGTCTTCAAATGCTAGATGGTGAGGGTGCACTGCTCAAGCAATGGATAAGCTGTGGAAATCTCACATGATGAGTGATACGATAATTCCTCTAATAAATCTATCACCAGAAGTGATATTTGATGTGGTAAAACAGAGGGGTGATCGATTTATTACGATCAGGTTAAGTGACAATAAGAAATGTTCTTGTTATCAGAGAATGAACCAGAAAGGGTCAGTTTCCAACACCTACTTCAGATCCAGTTTGCGATGTTTGTAAAATAAACTGAACAATTTGAGGACACTGGAAATCTTTAGCGGTGGACGAAGATTGGAAATTTGTTCTTCGCCCACTCCACTTCGAATCGCATACTTTTTACCCCTCGGTTAAAACTTGGTTATTCAACCTATATTAAATGTAGAACGGAGAATTAAAAAACCTTTGCATTTCACATTTAAACATCGAATACTGGTAGTTTCTCTAACCTGCTAGTGGGAAGGCAA
>JAVTVY010047852.1:0-23761 GCA_036873755.1 Hanleya hanleyi
ACAGTTATATGCAGGATTTGAGTGGCTCGAACGCAGTTTTGTGATATATTGCAGCGATAATTCATAAATATTCAAGAACAATTTCTTGTAGCACGTTTGTCCTTGTCATTTAAAGTTGGCTGTTGGCTGGATGTTGAGAACCAAGGGAGGAGGGAAACTTGGGTGTGCACTAACAGAGAGAGAATTAAGGTCTAATGTCGCGTTCAGCAATAACAGAGAGAGAGAATTAAGGTTTAATGTCGCGTTCAGCAATATTTCAGGTATATCGCGATGATCAAACAAAATTCTAAGTGTTCTAATAAAACCAATTCAACAACCTAGCAATCCAGACGTAATCAACACAACACACAAAAAGACATGCACATACATTAAAACTTATACAACAAACCGATTTCTTTCAAAGATCGTAAGAATTTGTTGATCAAATCTAGTCATATAATATTCATCAAGTTATAATTTAGTAATGCAACACATTAAAACACACACACAACGTAAAATGCATTATGAAATTAGTCTTATCGAATTCTAGCTCAACGTGTCTAATTTGGTATTTTTTCTTCGTTTTCATATTGATTTAGTTCCTGTTTCCCTGACCATTCTATATTCGACAGTTGGTCCTAACCATACAGAAGATGGAGTTAGTGACATCGTCGTCCCATATGATTTTTGCTCAGTATAGTACGGGTGACTACAACCACCAACAGAGAGAGAGAGAGAGAGAGAGAGAATTAAGGATTAACGTCGCGTTCAACAATATTTCAGCTATATAGCGACAATCAAACAAAATTCCAAGCATTTCAACAAAATCAAGACAATAACAAGGAGATAAAAAGAATCTCTCACAATCTAAAAATCTATACAGTCGATGAGAATAAGCTTCACTGAGTTCTTCGTGGCATGGCGTACACGTTGGGACTGGTGGTTCCCTTTTATGATTAGAGTGTTTTGTGTCTATAGTAAGATCTAACACTTCTCCCCTTTCTTACAGAATGCCTTTGCGATTATCAACGGGGTGAATACATGTTGCACCAGGAACATGCAAACCAGATGAAAAAATTGTCCAATGCGCATTATTCAGACAATATGTATTTTTCAGTTTCTGCGGTTCTCTGATTTCAGGGGGTTCGGCAGTTATATTTGGAGGGGGCCAAATGTGACCGTAACCAATACGGGTTAATGCGGGTTCACATTGTACAAAAAAACGCCATCACAGTGCACAACGCGCGATTTCCCAGGCTGCACCAGGCCCGGCATCAATCGACCGTGGTGCAGTGTGGCATCTGTGGAACATGATGTCATTTCAAATGTGCAGAGATCAGACATTTTGGAGACCTTATGTGCTGTATGCACTACAATGTATACATACCCCCGTCCTTTCCCCACGACGTCCACAACATTTCAACACGCGACATTTCTGCACGAGAGAGGGAGAGAGTGAATTAAGGTTTAACGTCGCGTTCAGCAATATTGCTATTTTGCGACGATCAATCAATATTCTAGGTATTCCAAGAAAAACAAGTCAATAAACCAGCAACCCAGACGTAATCAACACAACACAACAAAAAATTGTACATATCTAAGTACTCAAGCCAATAACTTAGTAATCCAGCACATTAAAACTTATGCAACAAACCGATCTCTCTCAAATAACCCAAGATAGTCCTCCCTAACCCGACTAAAAATATCTTCCAAAAGTAGTCGCTCGATAAAAAGAATCTATTCAATCAGAAAATCTATGCAGTCGACGAAGTCCACAACATTTCAACACGCGACATTTCTGCATGAGTGAAAGAGTGAAATAAGAGCGACAATAATTACTTCAACAAAAGCAAGGCAATAACCCAGCAAAACACAACACACCAAAAACATGTACATACATTTAAACTTCATCAACAAACCGATTTCTTTCAAATAACCTAAAATACAGTCTCTATTTACCAGACTAAACAGATCTAAAGTGGCTGCTTGTTACAAAGACTCTTACAATCTTAAAATTTATTCAGCTGCATGCGACCTTTACGTAAGCGACAAAACTAGCCAACTACCCGCCAATCCCGAAGTAATGAACACAACGCACCAAAAGACATGCACATACATTAAAATCTACGCGACATTTCTGCATGCGAGTGTGTTCAGCAATATTGCTATATAGCGGCGAAGATTATTTCAACAAGAACAAGGCAACGACCCAGCAATCCGAAAATAATCAACAAAACACACCAAAAACATGTACACACACTAAGACCTGCTAAAACTTCTACAACAAACCGATTGCTCTCAAACAACCTAAAATACAATCTTCATTTACTAGACTAAACAGATCCAAAGTAGCTGCTTGATAAAAAGACTCGCTTTCAATCTTTAAATTCATACAGCTGCATGCGAACTTTCCGTAAGCGACAAAACTAAATTGTTTTTTTGTTGGTATCCAGTTTTGTTGGCATCAGTTAGAATGTAGGAGAGAGAATTAGGGCTTGAAGTCGCGTTCAGCAATATTTCACTTATATTGTGACGATCAAACAAAATTCTAAGTATTCAAGCTGATAACTCAGTAATTCAACACATTAAAAGATACACACAACGTAAAATGCATATATGTAATTGTCTTATCGAATTCTAGATCATCTTGTCTATAATTTGGTCTTTATGCTTCGTTGTCATATTGATTTAGTTTCTATTTCCTTGACCATTCTATATTCGATAGTTGATCCTAACCATCCATACAGAAGGCGGAGTTAGTGACTTCATCGACCTAAGCTACAGTTCGGCGCCAAACGGATTCCTAAAACCACCGAGAGATAGAGAGAATTAAGGATTAACGTCGCGTTCAGCGTTATTTCAGCTATACAGCGACAATCAAACAAAATTCCAAGCATTTCAACAAAAACAAGGCAATAACAAGGAGATAAAAAGAATCCCTCACATTCTAAAAATCTATACAGTCGATCAGAATAAGTTTCACCGAGTTCTTCGCGGCATGGCATACACTTTGGGACTGGATCTTTTTTTTCTGATCAGAGCGTTTCGAGTCTTTAATTAGCCCCATCGTTGTTCCCCTTTCTTGCAGAATGCCTTTGCGATAATCCACGGAGTGGATCCAAGTATGTTGAACTAAGAACATGCAAACCTGATGAAATAATGTGTTGAATGCGCGTTATTCGGCCAGTATCTATTTTTCAGTTTAAGCGGTTCTGTGATTTCAGTCAAAATGGCAGCCAATATTGATTGGATATCGATTGAGTGTAATGTGAAGAGACTGTCGGAAAACACTGGGGCTCCATATTTGGAGGAGGCCAAATGTGATCGTAACCAATATGGGTTACACTGTTAGAAGTTTAGGGTCAGGCTGACCCAATTTTTTAGGGTCCAACATTAGACGACCCTAAATATTAGGGTCAGTTATTTTGGGTTATTCGTTTTGACCCCAAAAATTTGGGTCACCACTTTTCATGACCTGAATTTTTAGGGTCAGCATCCAAGTTCGACCCTAAATATTTGGGTCAAATTTCCGACCCAATAATTAAGGGTAACAGAGATGATTGCACACAAAGCCTTGACCCTAAATTATTGGGTCAATAAACTTCTGACACTAGTTTTTTGGGTCATTTTGATCTACAGCAAGAAAAGACTTTTTTGGGGTCGCCTAAATAGCTGCATGTGAAATTTCAACCTGAAAATTTAATTTAACCCATCACTTCTAGATTCATAGTTCATAGTTTGAAGTTTCATTCTGTCTCTCGATATACAAACATGTTTGATAAATTTTGGGGGGAGGAATTCCATGTAAGCAGAGATACCGCTTTTCAACGGGACTTCACATGTTAGCATATGGAACAATGGCCCATATGGTACTATTGGAAATCCCGTTAATTCACGCAACGTCGCCTTACATGAACTACATGAACTACGTGCCATTTTGGGCTATTATAATTCCAGAACATGGGTTCACATTAATTACACTAGAATAAATTCCGGTAGGCCTGAGTGTGATATGATAAAAGATGGAACAACTAAATATTAAGCTATAAATATTTTATTCAACTCTGTATGTATTAATAAAACAAATTGTGTATAACAAGCAATAAAACATGGACTGATATTGGTATCAAGTATCAAGAGTAGAACATCCATCTTCCTTTTCAAAACACTGGGTAATAAGACAAGAAACTGGTCCGAACTTTAAATTGACAATAAAAAACACATATGTTCACAAATCAAGTAACTCTTGAAAGTAGGACAATACATGCGAGGTGGGCTGTTGGACAAATACAGTAAAACAATATAATACCACAGAATATTAATATGTAATACATATAACTTAGGTACATGTACTATGCAATGTTTACAAGAAACCAGTCTAAACTTTACATCTCACAATGAGAATAAGGTTTTCCTCATGCAGCTCATTGTTTCTCCTGTGAACATTTCATCCAAAATAGGATGCATGCAAGTTGATGTACAAATAACAAGGCTACAGGGGTTGAAATATTCAAATATCTACAGGAGATTTATCTAGAATTGCCTGGCAAATAATTAAAATATCAGGTACATGTAAATAGACTGAAAAACTACAGGATAGTGCCAATTTTCTGTCAGACATGTCCAGCAAATAAATGGGAATTTCGACCCCATAGTCTTAACTAATCAACCCCCGAGTCATAACTAATGTTTCTCTGGACACCAGACACGGTACCGGAAACTAGCATACAGTGCATGACAATCACCAAATGAGCCGTGGATCCCTACAGGGTGATGATCAGGCAACGAACTGTACAGAGTTACACACACTTTAGGGTTTCTGACTTTCTCAATCTTCCACGCATGAAAATGGTCATCAAATCCAAAGACATCAAACATACTGACAACGAAACAGACGGCATGAGTGGTACTTACAATGATGTTCTGAATTTCTCCAACATTTACCATACTATATGGGTCAAACCCAGTTAAAATGGCATCCCCTTTCTTGTACACTGTTCCATGGATGGTCACTTTTCTGCACACAGATACATTTAACTCGTTTAACAAGGTAGAGATTTGTCTACCATGTTCCATGTCATGAACACTTTCAGGGTGGCCATCCATCACCACCACTTCTTTACTAAGAAGTCCACCTTGAGTGACATGGACCACCTGAAGCATCTGGTGTCTCACAGCAAGCGTTTTGGCAATGTTGATGTAATTCCCTGTGAGAACAGCAGCACGCTTGAAGAAGTGGTGTTTGGCTTCGTACCTCATTACCCAATGCCTGATGAGTGGGCCCACTTCTCTCATCAGCCTTGGATAATGTAGCGTATAGTGCATCTTGGGGGTTATACGCAGATTTGGGAACCGTCGTTGGAAATCCTTGAACAGCAACAACAACTGCATTTCCAAAGAGCACAACATATCTTCATCCACTGTCGGTGACATGATGAGGTCCACCACATCAACTAATTGAAGGAGTAGTTGCCAGTGTTCATCTTCAGCAGGAACGCGGTCACCGATTAACAGAGGCATCTTCCTCAACAGGCACCAGTACTGAGCAGCTGCAAATATTAAACCAATGACAGCATATGTACCGATGTGTAGGGTCATTCTGTGAAAGATCTACAAAACCGCTTCAAAGTGTATAACTGACGACGATGGTTGCTGATTTACATCTGACTGAATGAGGAGAACTCAGCGATATTCAGACTGACCAATCACTGCGCCTTTTCCCATCAGGGTGCGACAGAGGCCTCGTGCTTAGATGGCACTACACAAATGGCATTTTGGAACCAATCAATTTAGATCTCAGTGCTTGAATGCTGAAGGGTCTCGCACGACATACATGATGACAACAATACCCCAAGGCCAAAACATGTAAATTATTGTCAACAAGACTCGCAACTACATGCAGATGAACCAAATTTGTCTACCCTATTTAAATCAGTTTTCCCGATATAGTAGTAAAGTAATAGTCCTACCGAAGTACGTACATTTGGATGGCAAAATACCCGTTGGCCAAGAGGAGTAACAACAATACATACATACCATATTGTTTCAGACTCCGAGAATCTTCTCTTAGCTTGGCTTCAGTGATAGCAGATGGTCGGTTTTTCGCATCTTGCGCATTGTAGTTGAAGTTAGTAATGCGGTTGTTCAATTGGTGGATTGTGAACAGTCGCTTCTTTATCAGTTCCTGAAAAACAGATGTTGTATGCTATGACAAGTTTTCAGCTTCACATTTATTTAGAAAAGGCTAAGTGTCTAGGATTGGTCAACTGTCTATCAACTGCTGGTTCCCCCCCCCCTACTGATTATATACCGTGATATGCCGAATAGGAGGTAAAATATATAAGGGTAAAAAAATCAATTAAATGGTTCTCGGGCACTGCCGCTTCACAGTTAAACATGTACACGTCACGTCTTTATTCCAATTTTGTGAGCCTCTTTTCACAAAATTGCGAATCAGGGGACATAACTCCGATGTAAACTTCAAAGAAGGAAGATAATCACGTCTTGAGAACAATGATGCCCGGATGGAGGCTTTTCCATTCACGTGCGCTCCGACGGCCTTGTCCCCAATCGACCATCTTTACACCAATCAAATTAGTTTAAAATGTCCACAGCAGTGAGTAGACTGGTTTATATGCAGGAAATACGTTATAATGGAAAGCTGTGATGGACGCTGGATGACGTGTGAGTATGACAAGATGCCGCGATATGTATTCGTTGAAGTTATCACCGAGGGCACATTGTTGGTGCATGGACAGTAGTAGTAGACGTCGGCGAGATGGACACAGTTGGGCAGCTTGTCCGATCAACAATACAAACTTAAGTGAACAAGGAAATATTTTGTAAATGGCGCTTCATATGAAGTTTCCATAGTCAACAACAACATGTTACACAGCGGCACACGAACTGAAAAAAAAACAGTCCGCATTTTTTTAAAAAAATTGCCCGAGAACCATTTAATTCAACTTTTATAGCCTAAAGTGTAATCTTCATCTCACCTCCCCCCCCCCTCAACCCAACTAAGACTGATTATACAGTGTGATATGCTGAATAGGAGGTTAAATAAAAGAAGTGTAATCTTGACAAGAGTTACCTTTAAGATGGGTTTAAGCATGCCAGGAATCAGACCTTCCAACACATCGTGATGGACATCAGCAGCGAAGGCCTCAGCGCGGTGGAAGTAATGAGAGTCGATGTAACATCTGGATCGGATACCATTGGTTGGCTTACCGGTCAATTCTACAGTTGCCAGATCTCGCTCAAAGCTCAGTCTACTCCGCAGTTCACATTCTTTTGCTAAAGCCTAATAAATAATGAAAGGTGATAAAATTTAACATGAAGCTCCGCTATCCTAATACCCCTTGGCTTATCCTCAGGCCTTTGGAACCCCATTCATATTGGCACAAAGGGAGCTGCTATTAATGTGTTTATATAGCGTATCGTGGAGCATTATATGTATGTCAAATAAATAATGTTAAATTAAGATAAAGGGGCATAACTCTGTAAACGTTTATGAGACGCGCCTGAATTTTGATAGGCTCTTGGTGGGTGACCAGATAAATAACATTTGCGAAATTGGTGGCCCCAGTTGGAAGTGTTCTTCATTAATGAGCTGCAATGTGAGGCACTATTTTAGATACCTTTAGATGTATCATGCCCCAGCCTGCTTCTAATTCTATATATTATGAACACACACGCACTTGCCCACCATACCTTGACTTGTATATCAGCTGATGTACAATGGCAGTAGCGAGAGATGCATGTTGTCTCCCCGTGAAAACAATCATGCAGTCCAAATATAGAATGGGCAGCTTTATTGTCTAATGCCAACTGGGCGATGGTCCCTTGTAAGAAGACCTCTTCCCCATCTACGGTGAAATAAATACCCTGAAAATAATTACAAGTAATTTTTAATGTACCTGAAAACAATATACTATTCAGCACCAAATGGTCAGTATAAGCTTTTTTTGCAAGAGTACTTTGCTCTTAATACATCCCAAGGACATACTGCTGTGGAAAAGTATTTCTTTTGATATAAATAGTAGGAATCACTAGTTTTCTAGCTAGATGTGTATTACCTGAAGACTGAAGAGTGGTCAACAGAGTCTCCAAGTTCTATTACTTACATCTTCCAATGTTTTCAAATCAGAATTGAACCGCCTGAGGATAACTTCCCAGCCGATGTCAGGGTGTTTGACGTCCTTCTCAAATACAAAGGCGGTGAGACAAATGTTTTTCAATGTTGATCTGTATGACGGGTCCAGATTGAGGATGGAGAAGTATATTGCTCCTGAAATGGCAATCATGCTAAACTTTAACATACATGTACCAATAACATAAATAGTACAATCAGAATGATGCCAAGTTGCAATGTAAACTTGTTACCTTACAAAATTTATGGGTTACCCCAAGAATATAAATTTAATTTATATTCCCTTGCCTTGGCATTACTATACTCAAAATCAAGAAATTATGTGACTGCTGTGATCAGCTTTGATGATCAACTATTCCAGTACAAAGCTCACCAATATTATGCTTCTGTATCTTTGACCCTAATGGATTTACTACTTCAAACCCATCATAGTATAGCTGAAGTTGCAGAGCATTTGGATTTGTGGTGAAGAGGGGATGGTTCTTGAAGTAGGTTCCATCCAAAAAGTCTGTCATCACTCCGTCAGTATTTGGTTTCCTCTTAGTTATCTACCAATAGTGGACAACATAAAATAAAATATGGTTAGCAACAACCACCTCGTGGGGGGGGGAGGGGGGGCCCAACCATCAGTCCGATGTCTTGGACCAGATTCCTGTCCACCGGAAGCAACATAGACAAACCACTTGATGCCAGTGAAGCATTAGTTGGCGATAATTTTGTTACTTTTAAAACTTTTGAAAACACCTCTGTTTACTAGAAATCTGGAAAGTGGTTTTCAAAACATTTCTGCTCCATTCAAGATAATATCCATATAAAATGTTGTGTGCTCATGCTCACAGTTATGGCTGTTATTTGGTCAGGTCAATAGCCTACCTCATGTTAAATCAGGCAGGGGTGATTCTATAAGCTTGGAATTGTGTACATACATGTATGAAATTATTCCGTACCTCCGATCTGAATTTTTTGTCTTTGTACAACAACTTCAAGACATCCACAATAGGCACGTATTGCATTGTGTGGACATTGGGTTGACCACCAACACCCCCATCAAGATCTTCAAGTAGTACGACTGTTTCTGGTTCCTGTAAAGTTGAAATATTACACATGATAGATACAATACAAAATTGTGAGGTAAACATGCACTGGTATCAGTCACTAACATCAATGGTGTCAGAATTGCTGCCAGTTATCTCTAAGACTATAAGTTAGTGAATGAGTTTCCATGTAGTTCTGTAGCGTACATATATACTGCTTCAAAATGTACTTTTTGTAAGATCATGTACATGTATTTCACATAAACTATTCTGAATTCAAAGATCTTTTACACTGGACTACATAAATAAAATGGAAACTATGTAAATTTACTCACAACGTAGTCCAGTTTATCTTTAAGCATGTTCATCAACATCCACTCTGAGTTAAGTCCATGAAAAGGATTAGCCATGCCTTCGCCTAGTTCGAATATGTCATCCAAGGATGGAGATACATTGGCCTGTGATGAATTTCTAAATTTAACTCCACCAATCAGAGTTTTGGCAACCGTTAACAGAAGTCCTTCCGTCCACTGCTGCACAGCTTCCATAGCAACTTGAGACAAGTTATAATTCGCTTTCAGATGGGCTAATGAGAGAGCCATATTCGTTTGTCTCTGGTCATTGTTCAACGACATCATCTGTTTGAAGAGTACAACGTCTTCATCATCGTTCACAGATGTGTCCATGTCTCTAGTTTCAAGAGTCGAAGACTGAAAATCTCCAACCTCTTCTGGTGCATGTGGACTTAATTGTTCGTTGGTAGATACACATGTAGCTGGGCAGTCCTGGTTGCGATGAAGTAAAGTCTGGATAGTCTGAGAATTCGAAACATGGGCACTGGTCAGTTCATCAGTTGAAAGATTTTTTTCTGTGTTTCTGACTTTGTCAAATACACTGAAAGGTACCCATTCACGCCCGGGGTGATATTTGGCTACATGGTATGATAAGTTCCTTTGATTGAGAAACTCAGTGGGACATCCATCAATTCCACATCTCAAAGTGAAACCTTTTTGGTGAAGGTGTGTCGCAAAAATATGACGCTTCAGTGAGTAAAGAGTAGGATAGACTGTTGAGTGGTCTATACCTTCCTGCTGACACGCGTAACATTTGAAGCAACCTGTGAAAAGAAATGAGACCATGTCATTGAAATTGCTTCATATAAATAAAAAGTAATCTGTATGAATATTGGGGAAAAAATTATCTCAACATGCACTGATGCAGAAGGAATAGATAGATTTGAAGTGTTATGGCTAGGAGAAAGGCAGGCGATATTAAATGTTTGGCAGGTTATGAAGGAGAAAAGTAAAATATAAAAAAGCAATCAATATGTAGGCCTTCAAATTTGCATAAATTAAAAAAAAAACAGTAAAAAATATCAGATAATGAAAAGCAGGTTGAAAGCAGCAGACAAAAAGGCACACAAGTAAAAAAGAATACATATAAGTATAGGGCAGATTTCATTATAATAGGGGCCAAATTGTCCCACTTAAAAGCAAAAAAAAAAATTCAACAATGTTACAAGATAATTGAGTTTTCAAATGACTACATATCTTAACATTCTAAATCAATTAATAATGGGATAACTTATACCCCAAAATCAAATATCTCAGGACTTTTGTCCAACCTGGTCAATTTAGCTCAATATTAACATGGCAGAACAACTCACTCACTTCTTGCCAGTTAAACTATGAAAAGTTAAAAACTTTTGAACATAGTTACAAACTGGAATGCATTATAAGACCTATAATATTTAAATAGATGATTTGGAGTCATGAAGCATAAATTTGAGATGAAAACGAAGTGCACAATGCTTCATTGAGTGGTGGACAGACACCGGTTTTCGAACTTTTTTTTCTCTGTTTGCAACAAGTATAATTTTGACGTTACATGTGGACAGACAAATGTAACATTAGCAATAAAACGTCTGTCCACATCCCGCAGGCACGTTTTCAACTGATATTGGGCAGGAAAATAAAATAATCCAAATTAAAAGTGTTTTTATCACAATGTAGATGGTCTGTCAGGTTTTACTGACCCAAATAATCTATTAACATTTTTAATAGATAAAAATTATAATTGGTAGTGTTACTAATGTTTCAATGTTGCTAATGTTTCACATTGTGGACAGACAAGAGAAAAAAAGATTCTTGAAGCTTCAGTTGAAATTTTCAATGCTCGCAGCTGTTTTAGAAGTTGAACTGTTATATTAGAAACCAAGAATTGGGATAAAAGGCTCTCTAAAGGTTCTGATATTTAAACTGGAGAATAATTGTGATGTTGCTAATGTTACACAAAGTTGGACAGACATTTGCAAGGCGAAACATTAGCGACATTCTGTATGCTGATTTCAGTTGAAATTCAAAATATTTTATCTACATACGGACATCAAATTAGCCACAACAGTGGACAATTTTATAACAAAATCATTCAATCATATTATGGTTCTGTTTTAGAACACATTTTCATATATTTTTGATGTTGCTAATGTTACATCGAATGTGGACAGACACAAGTGATATTAGTTAGTGACCAAACATTTTAATCTTCTGGCTTTCCTGTAAATTATGGTTACCAGTGGTCTACTTAAGATCAAACTTCAACACTGTAGCTTTATTATGGGATACTTCAGTGGAAAAAATAATACAGTTTTCTTTTGTTCTATGCGTAACTAATTCACCCTCCAAAACTGGTGGGATTTTTGTCTGTCCTAAAACACAGGTTTTAAAAATTTAATTTCCATTATATTCTCAAATTGGTCACATATCTCAGTGTTATTATATGTGCTATATCTACTACCCATAAGCTAAAATTTGACATATACTCAGCTTTATTCTTGAAGTTCTTCAATCGTCTGAGTTGTATAAAAGAAAACACAGCAATTGGTCCCCATTACAATGAAATCTGCCATAGGGCCTAGGCCTAACCCAGAAACTCTGGCTGTGATGGGTAAATTTAGGGTAAGGGGGCGTGGCATTCCTATCACACAAGGGGTCAGCAACAACAATAAAAAAATATAAAAAAATAGACCCCTTAGCCGACGTTTTTTGGGCTAGGCCTAGGCCATGCAAAAAATAGTAGTGCTGCACAGATATCAAAGCAAAATCACAGTCACAGATAGCCAAGTTGACATGGCTTCGTTCGTTCCTACTACGCCATGATACCTCTCAATGAACTTACATGTACACTCCGGGATCACACGGCTCCAGGAGTCGTTCGGCTCTATGCGGCAATAAAACAACCTCTCCCAGCTTTCTGCCCATTTGTTTTATCAAATTCGGCAAAGAGTTTGATTGCCGTGAAGAGCTCATCCATCTGCAATCAGTCTTCAAACATCAACGGTCGGTTGTCGGAATTCTCCGCCATTATCTTTGTACGTGTCATGTGATCAGCAACGTATCGTGCCCACGTGACCGGCCGTATGAAGATAATGGCGGAGAATTCAACCGACCGTTGATGTTTGAAGACTGATTGCAGACGAATGAGCTCTTCACGGCAATCAAACTCTTTGCCGAATTTGATAAAACAAATGGGCAGAGCTCTGAGAGAGTTTGTTTTATTGCCGGATAGAGCCGAACGACTCCTGGAGCTGTGTGATCCCGGAGTGTACATGTAAGTTCATTGAGAGGCATCATGGCGTAGTAGGAACGAACGAAGCCATGTCAACTTGGCTAAGTCACAGATAGCCCGAAAACATCGGCTAAGGAGTCTATTTTTTATTTTTGGTTGTTGTTGCTGACCCCTTGTGTGATAGGCATGCCACGCCCCCTTACCCTAAATTTACCTATCACAGCCAGAGTTTCTGGGTTAAGTCACAGATAAACCGAATTGTTGTTGTTGTTGTATGAAATATAAAAGCAATAAGTGAAAAGCTACAATACATGGTCAGTATAAATTAAAAACGCTTACATCGGATGATAAAATCCGCAACAGCCTGGAACAACTTACCGTGAATTCTTGAAGGCTTAAAAACATTCTCCATGGCCGCATTAAAAATACATTGTACCGTTTTGGAACTGCTTTTAAATACAGTGAAAGTGCAAGTGGCCTTTGTCCAGCGGTGGGAGCGACCCCTGGTGGTGAATCTTCAATCGGGTTACGGAAAATGCCGAAAGACTAGAATACGTATGACGCAACGGAAGTAACAGCGGCTCTAAACAAAGGATCAGCTGTTCTATCAATTACGGTGCCGTGATCACCACCCGCGTAACTGGGGAATTTTTAACCTAGGCCTCAATGGAGCGTAATAGGTTTTTCCTAAAAATCTCCTCACATACTTGAGATAAATTTCTACAACTTGGCGAAGTAAAAGATAGTATATTCGTTCAAATCATGTGTTAAAATCAGAGCTGAACTAGCCTTTTTCGAAGTTTTTTCCGTTTACTTCTGTGTTAAAATTAGGCTTTTCAGAGGGAGGAAAATCCCCCAGTCACGTCATTGTATCATAGAGAATGACCAAAACCTTGGGAGTATAAAGAATAAAGTATGAAAAAAAAAAGAGAATGACCAAAAGGCTATAGATAAGTACATATAATAGTTATGTCTGCCATTTTTTTCACAATTTGAAAATACATGGATTCGTATGCTTTACACTGTGGAAAAATACGTTACAGATTCCGGAGAAATCCGAAGCTACCACGTGATCATATTTTCATACGGGTCTTTTCACACAGCGCCATATTTGATTTGATTTCCACACAGTTCGTTTGATTTTTTCCATCTTGTTAGTGTTTTCATATTATAGCTCTCCGTTTTTCTTATAGCTCCAGATTTGTAACCCTGCAAGACCTATTTCTGTTTGTATTTCGAGCGCTGCATCGCTGCGACAATGGATTTATCCAGCCTTTCTGTCCAACAAACGGCGGATTTTGTGTCACAGAGATTGGAAATGCCCGATCTCGCATCTATGTTCATAGGTGAGTAGACAATCGATTGCATAAACGGCTGCTAGACTGGACCCAGCCCCTGTTTCATAATGTATTTTAAAGGGGAAACAAAAGGAAGTAATTCTGCCTATTAACAGGCGAGGGAAAAGGACTAACTGGGATATCCACTTTGGATTTTTTTTTTTATACTTCCATATTTTCAAGCTGGCATATTCTCTTCTTGGGATGTTAAATCCAAGTTTGGATATATTTTGAGAAGTTCATTTGATATATTCAGTTTAAATTTAAAAAATGGGAAATAGACTAACTGGAGTTTCCTGTCCTGCTTTGATTGATTTTTTTTCTAGAATTGAGTACCGGTACCGTATTTGTTTAGTGAAACACAGGAACTTGAGTATTTTACCGTAGGTATTCAGTCCTCAGACAATTTTGACAACCGTTATTCGGTTATCAAAAGCTACTTCCAGTCAAACCCTGTTACTGTTTCATGGAGCTAAAAATATTCTTTTCTCTTGCAAAAGTTGCACTGAAATACATGTAAAATCCCTAAATAAGCTGTTGAAGATTGTACAAACACATGAATTTAATATTGCCTATCTCTTATTTTTAAAGAACAAGATGTTGATGGCCTCACAATGCTGGACTTGACAGTATCAACCATTAGAGAATTCTTGCCATCCGTGACATTGGGCAAGTGCAACAGATTCTTTCGAAATCTGAAAGCCTACCAGGACAAACAGAAAGATACTGACACAGACATAGCGGAATCCAATCCTGACCAGAATATCCCGCCAAGATCTCCGTCACCGCCCCCAGAGTTGCATTTGGAATTGGAAGGACCATTCACACCCGACCACGCCACACCTGACCATCGTTCGGATGAACAGGACGGGGAACGTCCTCCAGCCACATTGGACTCCCCAGCTCGGGTAGCAGCAACACCACCACGCCTATCCAGTAGTCCCGTGCCAAAAGACTTCCCGATTGAAAAAGCCATTTTCTCAGCGGAAGGATTGACATTGATCCGGACAGGAAACCATTCTGTTGGAGGCAAGACCAACATCACTGATGTCGTCGTTGCACTGATGCAGCGTTACTCAAGTTCTCCAGGGTATGTCTTAAGTTGTATCTGGAGTACTCGATGTAATGAAGCAATTATTTATACATTTGAATCATTGAAAGATTTCTCTCAACTACTTATTATTCAAATTCAGTTATCCATCTTGGCATGATTAGTGACTTGAAATTTGAATTCTCTTTCAATGGAGCTTTACATGAAGATATTGAGTCGATATTGAGTTTGCCTTTTTCATGGTATATTATTTCAAGCTACAAAATCGTTTCCAATTATCTACTGCATCTAGGCATACCAGTCATGATAGTACATGTATCTTTATTCATGTTTCATTTTCAGGTATGCAAGTATGCAACTCAAAAATATGGCAGCCACAGCTCTTGTGTGTCGGTACCTAACACTGGAGATGGGAATGGGCGTAGCATGCGCAGTGGTAAGTACAAAAGACAATTCCACTCACACAGAGACCGGGAACTACTACAGGGACCAAAACAGGGCCCTGCTGACTGGTTATGACTAAAATGAACAAATATCTGAAGATATCTATCATGTTTGCAGAGAATGAAAAACTAGCAATCTATTAGAATTGTCCTAGTCCTGTACAGTATCTGGTTAAATTCTCATTTATATCTGCAACTTTCAAGAAGGATAGGTGCAATTTGGACTTTCCACTGTTTGTTGGTGTCTTTTTACAGCGAACATTTTGTCATGTAATACTGGCATCATTTTCATCTGTTCTGTTGAAATAACACAGTGAATTTGTATTTCTAGAAAGCTTGGCGTGACGCTTTCCAACAAAAAATGAAAAACTGGAGGAAGAGAAGTAAAGTTCAGGACCCCAAAATGGAAGAAATGAAAAGACGATATGCTCAACAAGCGAATATTGGGAGATCGTTGCCTCAGGCATCCCAGCAACCTTCGAAACGAAGAAAGTCGCTGTTTGGCAGGGACCTAACGGAAGAGGAGGTACAGGAGCAAGAAGAGCACAAACAGGTACCTGGTTCAGAATTTCTTTGATGGTGATGACCTCATACGAATAATGACACAATCATTAGCTAATGAGAGTGGTCGTTATATAAGCGAGGGACTGTTGGAAACAAACCGGTCGACCTATTTCATTCGGAGAAGAACTGGTGAAGCCGCATCTTTCATCATCAATAACACTGCATATTTTTGCCAGACACTTTTTGTATTTAATACAGCTCTTGAATACTATTTTATAACATTCCTTCAACATGCATTTTTCAGATCATTTTGGTGGAATTCCAGAAACCAATGAGGAATAGAAACCTTCGGCTCCTAGACCAGGAAACAGAAACCACTTATCCACTGAGAAGGCGATACATTTTAGAGGAAGCTCCACATGCCCATACCTTGATAAAGGAGTGGCCATCATTGAGGGTCGAATACATCGTAAGTGACATTTTTTTGGTGGTATCCATGTACGGCAGTGGGCGCATCGCCCCTGTTTGTATTCATGGAGAAATTATTACTGTATAAGTAAATGAGAATGCGAGTCCACACTAATGACCCAGTATCTTAAGGATAATTCATTTCATTAATTTATGGCGATTGTATTTCAAGCTGTTAGATTTTGTTTACTGTCCAGAACGATTTTGATTATCATTGTACAACACGGCTGTATTCTTTCTCAGTTGTGAAGTATGGCATACATTCTGTGAGTCAACAATTTCAATGTTTTCACGTAGGACTTACAAGAGGGTATGAACGCTGTGCAGTGCACTTTAACATTAATTGCAACTCGCTCATTTCAACTGTCTCACTATTTGTCTGCAGATGCTGAAGGAGCTGTCCTATATAATTCCCTCCGTCAACAGTTTTGCAGTCTTCAGCGCTAAGCTGCGGAGTCTGCTCCCAAATCTAATGATTGAAGTCAGACACAAGGCGAATATTGTGCCACGAAATCATCCCCTGTCCAAGCTCGTTCAGGAGATCCCTCTCCTGGAGGCAGATGACCTGGATTTTGATTTGGGTAAGCATTTCTGGTTTCTCTATGCATACTTTGCTATATGCGGGGCCTCTGTGACCGAGTGGTTAGCGAGCTTCGCTCCACGATCACTGTAGCCTCTCACCTGGTCGTTCTTTCTCCGGCCATAAGTGGGATGGTCTTCCAGGAACCAACGGAAGATCAGGGGTTTCCTCTGGGCCCTGCCCGGTTTCGTCCCCCAACAAATCCTGGCACCGCCGGCATATGAGTGAATAATCCGAGTCCGGCATAAAACACCAACTACACACACCACTCTCCTATATGCAGACCTTATCATTCACGTTCTTCTCTCTGCTGAAGTCACCTGTAATTAGTGTTCTGACGGGTGACCACCTCATACAAAGAATGACACAATCGCTGGCTAATAAGTAAAAAAAAACACGGCTATCAACATCAGAGATCATAACAATCCGGAGGGATGCCTGTTATTCTGTCAATGTTTCTCCCAGGATATATTAATATCAATTGGCATGTGACTCGTTTGACCAATAGAATTTAGAATGCTATCGCGAAGGTTTCGCCGATGTCACTGGTGGTGGTGTGTCGCAACAATAAATGCAGCTAACGCACTCTAGGCATTGCATTTCTCGTGTCTGAGGTCTGAGGCTAGCATACATGTACATGTAAGACAAATATATTCATTCATTTAATACTGCAAGGGCAGACACCAGAACTCAACAAAACTCAAATCCAGTCAAAAATGTTTCTTGTTATCTAATCCTTGTCTTAATTATTGTAAAATAAAAAAATTGTGCAATAATTGATGAATAATTATTCTTCCCAGGTCTGAATGTTATCGGGGCACTGACAGGACTGACCTACCTGCTGCCAACAACGGCCAAGAAGACCGGTCAACCGCAGCGTTACTTGGTAGATGTGTGTTGCTCCAATGCAACGACACAGGATATCCACAACGCCGTGGAAGACAGACACCAGCCATACATCCAGGTGTTTGGAACCCCGACAGACCGCCAGAAAATTGTCCTGTATGCTGACAAGTCGGCGGTCAGTCATTGCTCCAATGTGCTGAAGGCAGTGTATGCGATGATGAGCATGTACTACATTTTGGATGTGGAATATCCATCTCCCATTTCGACAACTCTGGAGTTCATACAGATTGTTGGGCTTGGTTTTCCGTCCAAGAAAGCGAATGTACGTGCCATGGAACTGCTACGCAGACTTTTACCAACTGGTACATCTGTGTAAATTCAGGCTGCTGATGGCCTAATATTTTCATACAGATTCTGGCCAGTTAAGGCCACACAACATTGACTGTGATGGTGTGAAAAACTCTTTGTTATGGGCTGAGGGGTCTTGTCATTGCCACGTCCATCCGTCCGTCCTAGCGTCCGTCCGCCCGTCAACATGTTCTTGCCCACTGAATATCTGCAGATCTATGAAGTCCGGCCTGACCAAACTTTGGTGAGAGCTTCCTGACTGTTGACTGATGAAATGATTGGATTTTCAGATGGCTATGATGATTTCATGATTTTTTTTCTTTTTTTTTATTATTTATTGATGGCTCAGCTTTTGCACTGTTATCTATGCCCATCAACATGTTCTTGTACACTGAATAACTGCAGATCTCTCAAGTCAGGCCTGACAAAACTTTTGTGAGAGCTTCCTCAATGTTGACTGAGGAAATGATTAGATTTTCAGATGGCTATGATGATTTCATGATTTTTTATTATTATTTATGGATGGCTTATTTTTACACTGTTATCTTGCCCAACGGGAACCCTTGGTTGCATGTTTCATTGTGAATTTTGAAGGTTCCCTGATACAAGGAAGCCTGGTCCATTCAAGATTCTCATTGAATGAAGGACAACATTTTTCTTTAATTTTGCTATTAAATCATTCTATTCTACATCATATGATTTACCCTAAAACTTTTGCATGAACCATATTTGTGTCCACACTGGTACAACATAATGCTTCAATTTTTGTCACCAAACATGTTACTGTACCTTGGAAATTATTTAAAACGAGTGATTTTGAACCAGTTTGCATACCTGGAGCTTATGCACTCCTCCCCCCCCCCTTTTCAAATAATGATAATGGTGGGCCTGTGTCAATCAGTGTGTGTACCACTGATAAAGCTACACTTTCTTGCATGCTGTAATCCAAGCACACCACTGAACGTGAAACCGTAGTCTGTTATTTACGGTATCCAGAGATTTTTTGCATGTTCCGATCCCAAACTCCCAGTTCTTTTTTGTAATTCGTTATTGAGGGTCCAATTTTGTTGAGTGATTTTCGGCGCAAAGAGCCTGTGATCAATCACAAAACAGAGATTTATTAACATGAAATTCAATACCCAGCTATGCAAACGGATTGATATCGATGCTCCCAGAAGCTATTTCTAGGAGTATTTTCCTTCATTTGGTATGCTTACATATTTATCGCTTTGCATATTTTAATATTGTCACAGTATAACTTTACATGCTTTCATGAGGATTAACATTGACCCTGTGATACATTGATACAGTGGATCCTCATTGACTCTGTGATACACTGATACTGTGGCTATTGATATTTTTATATATAAAGAGAATATACTTTTTTATGTGGAAACTGAATGTGTTTGGTTACTGATTGGCTCGTCAGGATTCAAGTGGTATACGCACGAGGGGTGGGCGGCAGGGTTGGGTGATTTCGTGTCTCTTGGGATTCTACTCTTGAGTAGGGGCAGCTAATATGATCATACTGACTCTAAAAATTAACTTGTTGACCCAAAATATTTGGGTCCGGTTGACACTAAAAATTAGGGTTGGTTGACTGTTTGACCCAAAATATTTGGGTGGGGTCGACCCTAATTATTAGGGTCAAGCAATCGACCGACACTGAAAATTTGGGTTAGTTAACTGGTTGACCCTAAATATTTGGGTCCGGTTGACCCTAAAAATTTGGGTTGGTTGACTGTTTGACCCAAAATCTTTGGGTCGAGTCAACCCTAATTATTAGGGTCAAGTAATTGACCGACCCTAATTTTTAGGGTCTGGTATTTGACCCAAACTTTTTGGGTTGGTCGCGTCTATACCCTAATTTTTAGGGTCAATTCTGACCCTTATTTTTAGGGTCGAAACGACCCAATCCTTCTAACAGTGTAGTGCGGGTTCACATTGCACGAAAAAACCGCCGTCACAGTGCACAACGCGCTACTTCCTAGGCTGCACCAAACCTGGCATCAATCGACCGTGGGTGCAGTGTGACATATGTGGAACATGGTGCCATTTCAATTGTGCAGAGATCAGACATTTTGGACACCGTATGTGCTGTATGCACTATAATGTATACATACCCCCCCTCCCACAAAGTCCACAACATTTCAACACGCGACATTTCTGCACGGGAGAAAGAAAGAATGAATTAAGGTTTAACGTCGCGTTCAGCAATATTGCTGTATATCGACGATCAATCAATATTCTAGGTATTCCAACAAAAACAAGTCAATAACCGAGCAACCCAATAGTAATCAAAGACAACACACCAAAAATATGTACATACCTTAAAACATTTACAACAAACCGATTTCTCCCAAATAACCTAAAATCCTATCCCCCCGCCCCCTTTCCCACGGAGTCCACAACATTTCAACACGCGACATTTCTGCATGCGACAAAGAGAGTGAAATATGGGTTAACGTCGGATTCAGCAAAATTGCTATGTAGCGATGATCAAACAAAATTCTATGTATTCCAACAAAAACGAGTCAATATCCCAGCAATCCCGAAGTAATGAACACGACGCACCAAAACACATACATTAAAACTTATGCGACATTTCTGCATGCGAGAGAGAGTGAATTAGGGTTTAACGTCGCGTTAAGAAATATTGCTGTTTAGCGACGATAAGTATTTCAAGAAAAACAAGGCAATAACGCAGCAATCCAGAAGTAATCAACGCAACACACCAAAAACATGTACATACATTAAAACTTTTACAACAAACCGATTTCTCTCAAATAACCTAAAATCATCTTCATTTACCCGACTGAACAGATCCAAAGTATAGCTGCTTGATAAAAAGACTCGCTTTCAACCTTTAAATATATACAGCTGCATGTGAACTTTCCGTGAGCGACAAAACTAAATTGTTTTATGTGCCTAATTTATCAGATAACCATTGTTGGTATTAACTCAGTTTTGAAGATCTGTTAGCAATTCCATATCAATTGAAATGTAGGATAGAGAGAGAAAGAGAAAGACAGAATTAAGGTTTGACGTCGCGTTCAGCAACATTTCAATTATAGAGAGACGATCAGACAAAATTCTAAGTATGCAAGTTAATAAAATAGTTATCCAACACATTAAAACTTACGCACAACGTAAAATGCATGTATGTATTTGTCATATCGAATTCTATCTCAACTTATCTAATTTGGTCATTTTACTTCGTCATATATTGATTTAGTTTCTATTCCCTTGAATATTCTATATTCGACAGTTGATCCTAACCATACAGAAGGCGAAGTTAGTGACATCGTTGTCCCATATGATTTGCTCAGTACAGCGCCAACCGGATCCCTAAAACGACCAACAGAAAGTATTAATTATTAACGCCGAGTTCAGCAATATTTCAGCAATACAGCGACAATAAAAAGAAATTCTACGTATTTCAACAAAAACAACGCAACAATCCAGCAATCCAGAAGTAATCAACACAACACATCTATTTCTCTCGAATAAATTAAAATACAGCCTTCTTTTATCCGACTAAAAAGATCTTCTAAAGTAGCTGCTCGATAAAAAGGATCCCTTTCAATCTTTAAATCTATACAGTCGATCAGAAGATCTTTCACTGTGAGTTGCTCGCGGCATCGAATACACCTTGGGACCGATTCCCTTTTCTGATCAGAGAGTTGAGTCTATAATTAGATCAATCGCTGCTTTCCTTTCTTGCAGAATGCCTTTGTGATCATCAACGGGATGGATCCAAGCATGTTGAACCAACAACATGCAAACCTGATAAAAAAAAATATGTGGAACGCACAATATTGCGTTGTACGAAGAAACCGCCGTCACATCGCACAACTTCCCAAGCTGCAACAGGCCCAGCATCAATCAACCATGGGGGCAGTGTGACATCTGTGGAAGATGGTGTAATTTCAAATGTGCAGAGATTAGAAATTTTGAAGACCTCATGTGCTATGCACTGACATGTTTTCTGACATAATAATTTCCACTTTTTGGAAGCTGCTGGAGTTACATGACATAGTCATAGTGAATAGTGAGTGGCCGTTTGAATATAATGTGATTTCCATCTACATAGTGTTCAAATGAACACGCACAATCAAAGCGTGAATGAGATACATTCTCTGGAAACGATTTGAAGATGTGTTGTTATTAGTTTTATTCACGCTCACATAAAGTTGGTGCTGTCATACGAAATAGGTTCTTTTATGGAAGACGGCTGAATATTGAATGTCTGATTTGACGCTTGCCACCAATAATGTCCCGTGTATAACGGGTAATCCATATCCACACAACACAACACAACACAACACCAAGTATAATAAACATCGATTGTTGGCTGAATCTTCTTCCAAATTTCCAAAACGGGAATGAGAATCCCGTAATTAAATGGAGCAATCAAGTACTGTATAAGTGAATGATATCCCATGACGCGAAAAAGTATCTATGAAATTCCATCGGCCAGGCAAATATAAATTGTAAACGTAGTTCCAAAAGCACGCCACTTAGAATAATATGTTCTTTGCATAACTTTTCAATCTTCCATCGCAATATAGCCGACATATGTATGAACGCGACGTTAAATTTAATTCTCTTGAATTTCTATGTACATAAATATTCAAGGAGAGAGAGAGAGAGCGAATTAGGGTTTAACGTCGCATTCAGCAATATTTCAACTATATAGCGACGATCAAACAAAATTCTAAGTAATCAATTCAAAAACTCGGTAAACTAATGCATTAAAACAGGTACAAACATTAAAATTTGTACAACAAACCAATCTCTCTCAAATAACCTAAAATACAATCTTCTTTCACTCTGCTAAAAAGATCTTCCAGCATATCTGCTCGATAAAAAGTATCTCTTACAGTTTTAAAATCTATGCAGTCCAGGAGAATATGTCTCACCGTCAGATCTTCATGGCAAGGTATACACCTTGGAATCGGCTCCTGTTTTAGTAAATATTCATGAGTTAATCGTGTGTGACCGATCCCTACATCGTCTAATCATGGCCTGGTCGAAGCGTTTATGACTGTTCAGGTGAATATAACCAACCGTTTTTTGAACTCGTGAAGTTTGTTATATTCATAGTATCCCATAGCGATTGAAACAGCCTTCTTACATATGCGCAGATAGATGGTCTGAAATCGCTGTATGGGAGACCAACAGGGTCAACTTCTCCATCTAAAGCTGCCTTAGCTAGTCTATCAGCTTCAGTGTTGCCTTTGATTTCAACGTGACTAGGCACCCAACAAAACACAATATCTGTTGCTCAAATCTGGTGTCATATATTTGTAGAATTTCCAAGATGGTGGGATGAGTGGAATTTCCATTTTTAATTGCTTTAAGGCATGATAGTGAATCTGAGAATATGACATATTTTTTCCTTCTAGTGGATCCAATACCTTCTAAAGCAGATAATAGAGTTTTTGCTTCT
>JAVTVY010047853.1:0-22538 GCA_036873755.1 Hanleya hanleyi
CCTTCACGAATGCTTTACATCGATACCTCACTCGACCCCATTGGTCCATTAGGGGCTCCCCTAGCTCCAAAACGTCTATTTCCATACCCTTCGGCCACCGCGCATGCGCAGAATGCCGATAGTTCAACCCCACACCCAGCCCATTAGATGCCCCTTCACATAAGCTTCACTTTGATACCTCACTCGACCCAATCGGACCATTTTATCTAGGGACTACTTTTTCTCCGCGGAAGCTTTTTTCCGAGACCGAATCACCGCCAAAACCACGGCCAAACCGCATCACCGCGGATGAATACATTTTTTTTTTTTTTTTGCCGGAACTTTTTTTTTCGTTCCACCCACCACCCACGGCGGCCATCTTGTACCCACCTCCCACATCTTGCACTCACTGACCCTCGCGGCCATCTTGTACCCACCTCCCACATGGCGGCCATCTTGTACCCACCTCCCACATGGCGGCCATCTTGTACCCACCTCCCACATCTTGCACTCACTGACCTCTGCTCCACGTTGCTCCACATCACGCATGCGCACATACCCTTTTTCCCAGGTTAATGACGTCACACGCATGCGCAGTGTGGAGCAATTTGTTCAATTCGGGTACTGTATACTACTTTCGTGCAATTTCCAAGATAATTGGTCTTTCGATATGAAATTTGGCACCAAAATCTGATACAAAGAACTGATCTTTGGCATATTTTTTTCGTGTTTATCGGTGCTCTCATCTTCGCGTTCAGAGCATTGAGAGAACAGAATTACTATATCGACTGTACAATAATGGGAGCTATTTTGGACACTTCAGAATCAAATGGTGTTATACTTTTCAAATGCAACTATAATTGATCAGATAAATCTTGAAGTAATTATTCATACACTGTTCATTTCATTGGCCTATGTTTAGGAAGTTAAAATATTTTTTTTATCGCTAAAATAAGAGGATATTTCAGGTACACTCACAGCACCGAAGAATTCAACAATTGCCATTAACAATGTATGGAGGAGAGGGGTACCCTTGCTGCAAATTCTTTGTGCATTTAATTTACGTCGGTTCTGTTGACAAAATTGACACAGAGAATTGAAGAAGAGTCCTTGATTATTTATTGCAAGGTATTTTAAACACGTTTGGTGCATTTTGTGCGCTCAGAAAAATCTAATTCCCCGCTAAAAATTGAGGTGAAAATCAGCTGATTTTTTTTTTCAACATCTAATTCCAGTAAACGGCGCTTGATCAGCGGTTCTGTGCGGAAAATTTGACGTCATAATTTTTTTCACGTGCTCAGCTGCACTCGACCAGAGGGGGGTAGGCTAGTTTGTGTAATGCGACATGAAAATTGTATTTGAAATACAGAAACAACAATAATCTATTTTAAAAAGGTTCACGCTATAGTTGGAACAGTATTTTTTCGTCATTTTGAACATGAAAGGTGTTTTAGAATGCCCCTAGCAGCCATAGTGTGAACTCGTCCCCTGCTCCATTTGCAACTTATGCGTCGGGGAACAATTAGAAGGAAGCCGTCGGGATCACCGGTGGAAGATAGTCCTCCGAATGATATGAGATCCATATTGGAATATCATTAGGTCATGTGATTGCTGAATAGATCACGTCACTACAAAAAACAAAAATAAAATTATTTAACTCACAAATCATCCTTTGTCATGTTGTTTGAAATGACGTTTGACAAGTCTGACCTCAAGAATAGAGAATTGTACCCATTGACATAACACCCGCACCATTTGACCAGCCGATTCGGATTACCTCCCTTCAACCACATTCAAATGCATGGATTGTTACAATGACACCGATTCGAAAAAACAAAACTATGACATCACTGGGACTATACAGATTAAGCGATATGTTTAATATTAAAGCTAATAGTTTGTGATATTACATTTCCATGGGTCATACCACATATGATTATCAGTATTTTCGACATAAATTTTGGATCCTTAGTTACAATTTGCTGATAGACGGTTCATGCGTCCGCGTTAGTGGTTTGGTTTTGAGTCATGCGCGCTAAGCGACTCCGGTGTGTCACAACTGGTGATCCATAGGAAATTCATGTTGTACATGTAGGTCCCAGACAATCTCACGTTTGGCTATTTGCGTATTGGCGGAACGAGCCTCTCACATAGAACGCACAAATCCCCACCAGTGGGGAGCGTATGACGATCACTCAGTGAGCCGGCTACGAAATAGTGCCTTTGATAATCGAGAGATCCGGGCGCATTTTATTGTGAAATGAAGTTAATTTTAACCAAACGAACATAATTCATTCAAATTATGCAAAACTATTTCTATGTTTAGTTGAATAATAGCAATCTATCCCCAGAACTCAGCAACTGGGCTAATTTTCGCCAATACGGAAATAGACGAATGCGAGATTGGTTCCGCCGAAAATTAATTGTGCGCATGATAAGATTCTTTATTGCACTGAGCATCTCATTTGAGACAGAGTACAAAACACATAAAAAGTAGAACAAATAAGAAAGTAAACAAACAGGTTAGACGTTTCCGCTCCCAGAAAGCCACTAGGCCAGAGGTCGTTTTTAGCAGCTAAAATGAGTTCTGAGGCTGGTGTTGCCTTAGCTCTGGTATAGCCTTGTTCTATACTACGTGAGAACAACGCTATGGTTGTAAACCAGTCAACAGATGGAGTTGTTGGGAAAATACTGTACGGGCAATATTTTCCGAACCAATTGACCATAACCAATAAAATAATTCGATTCTATGTCCACTTACCTTTCATAAAAACACCTTGTTTATCAGCGACTGTCCATTTTTAGTTTTACAAGACGTCTAAACGTCCGCATCGCCGTTGTTCGTGTAGTGTTTATCGCGAGTTGTTGTGGCGCGTAATCAGCGTTCTGATCGATGCAAGATGGCGGCGATGTGGACAGTTTTACCCCCCTAGTGCGAGTTTAGACGTCTTGTAAAACTAAAAATGGACAGTCGCTGATAAACAAGATGTTTTTATGAAAGGTAAGTGGACATAGAATCGAATTATTTTATTGGTTATGGTCAATTGGTTCGGCAAATATTGCCCGTACAGCATTTTCCCAACAACTCCATCTGGTGATTAGTTTACAACCATAGCGTTGTTCTCACGTAGTATGGAACAAGGCTATACCAGAGCTTGTGTTGCCTGCTTCGATTAATTGATGAGCCAACGCATTTTTTTTTTGTCAGGTATAGGGTTGCTATCTTGTTATTTTTCATCTACACGAAAAATCTCTACAATTCTGCCGGTTCTAGTACAGTAGAATATAAATAATTGCTTGTTCACTGCGGTAAAACAAGTAGGATAGACCGCGATGCAATAGGACGAGTCTCAGTTTGATCAAGAAGGCCGTATTTTAATCCAAACTAGATAATTTATTACCGTTATTAGAGATATTCATCTATCAGAAAGAGTTCTAAATACTGCTTCCACATGGGGCAGTATAGACGAGAGAAGTTTGGGGCAGTATATAGACGAGAGAAGTCTGGGGCAGTATATAGACGAGAGAAGTTTGGGGCAGAATATAGACGAGAGAAGTTTGAGGCAGAATATAGACGAGAGAAGTTTGGGGCAGAATATAGACGAGAGAAGTTTGGGGCAGAATATAGACGAGAGAAGTTTGGAGCAGAATATAGACGAGAGAAGTTTGGGGCAGAATATAGACGAGAGAAGTTTGAGGCAGAATATAGACGACAGAACTTTGGGGCAGAATATAGACGAGAGAAGTTTAGGGCAGAATATAAACGAGAGAAGTTTGGGGCAGAATATAGACGACAGACGTTTGGGGCAGAATATAGACGAGAGAAGTTTGGAGCAGATTTATTTTTTTTGTTTTTTGTTTTTGTTTTTCAAAGTGTTTTTATTGCCAATTTGGATTTTTACATATACGACCTCCTCAAGATTAAGTTGGTGGCGTTTTTTAAATATTTTTATAGCGAAGATTGAAACTGATCGATTTTTGAATTTGGATTTGTAAATGTAGTGTTTCGTGACCAATATTAGAAGAATGAGTATTTTTTAGTAGCATGATTTTGTTGTTTCGCCAAAGTAAATGTTTATTGCCGTGAAGGTTTGGGGCAGAATATAGACGAGAGAAGTTTGGGGCAGATTATAGACGAGAGAAGTTTGGGGCAGAATATAGACGAGAGAAGTTTGGGGCAGATTATAGGCGAGAGAAGTCTGGGGCAGAATATAGACGAGAGAAGTTTGGGGCAGAATATAGACGAGAGAAGTTTGGGGCAGAATATAGACGAGAGAAGTTTGAGGCAGAATATAGACGAGAGAAGTTTGGGGCAGAATATAGACGAGAGAAGTTTGGAGTAGAATATAGACGAGAGAAGTTTGAGGCAGAATATAGACGACAGAAGTTTGGGGCAGAATATAGACGAGAGAAGTTTGGGGCAGAATATAGACGAGAGAAGTTTGGGGCAGAATATAGACGAGAGAAGTTTGGGGCAGAATATAGACGAGAGAAGTTTGGGGCAGAATATAGACGAGAGAAGTTTGGGGCAGAATATAGACGAGAGAAGTTTGAGGCAGAATATAGACGACAGAAGTTTGGGGCAGAATATAGACGAGAGAAGTTTGGGGCAGAATATAGACGAGAGAAGTTTGGGGCAGAATATAGACGAGAGAAGTTTGGAGCAGATTTATTTTTTTTGTTTTTTTTTGTTTTTCAAAGTGTTTTTAATGCCAATTTGGATTTTTACATATACGACCTCCTCAAGATTAAGTTGGTGGCGTTTTAAAAATATTTTTATAGCGAAGATTGAAACTGATCGATTTTTGAATTTGGATTTGTAAATGTAGTGTTTCGTGACCAATATTAGAAGAATGAGTATTTTTTAGTAGCATGATTTTGTTGTTTCGCCAAAGTAAACGTTTATTGCCGTGAAGGTTTGGGGCAGAATATAGACGAGAGAAGTTTGGGGCAGAATATAGACGAGAGAAGTTTGGAGCAGAATATAGACGAGAGAAGTTTGGAGCAGAATATAGACGAGAGAAGTTTGGGGCAGAATATAGACGAGAGAAGTTTGAGGCAGAATATAGACGACAGAAGTTTGGGGCAGAATAGACGAGAGGAAGAAGTTTAAAGACAGAATATAGACGAAAAGAGAGAAGTTTAAGGGCAGAATATAGACGAGGAGACGTTGGGACAGAATATAGACGAAAGAGAGTTTGGGGGCAGAATATAGACGAAGAAGTTTGGGACAGAATATAGACGAGAGAAGTTTGGGGGTAAGAATATAGACGAGAGAAGTTTAAGGACAGAATATAGACAAGAGAGAAGTTTAAGAGACAGAATATAGACAAAAGGGAAGAAGTTTGGGGCAGAATATAGACGAGAGAAGTTTGAGGCAGAATATAGACGACAGAAGTTTGGGGCAGAATATAGACGAGAGAAGTTTGGGGCAGAATATAGACGAGAGAAGTTTGGGGCAGAATATAGACGAGAGACGTTTGGGGCAGAATATAGACGAGAGAAGTTTGGGGCAGAATATAGACGAGAGAAGTTTGGGACAGAATATAGACGAGAGAAGTTTGGGGCAGAATATAGACGAGAGAAGTTTGGGGCAGAATATAGACGAGAGAAGTTTGGGGCAGAATATAGACGAGAGACGTTTGGGGCAGAATATAGACGAGAGAAGTTTGGGGCAGAATATAGACGAGAGAAGTTTGGGGCAGAATATAGACGAGAGAAGTTTGGGGCAGAATATAGACGAGAGAAGTTTGGGGCAGAATATAGACGAGAAGTTTGGGGCAGAATATAGACGAGAGAAGTTTGAGGCAGAATATAGACGACAGAAGTTTGGGACAGAATATAGACGAGAGAGGTTTGGGGCAGAATATAGACGAGAGAAGTTTGGGGCAGAATATAGACGAGAGACGTTTGGGGCAGAATATAGACGAGAGAAGTTTGGGGCAGAATATAGACGAGAGACGTTTGGGGCAGAATAAAGACGAGGGAAGTTTGGGGTAGAATATATATGACAGAAGTTTGGGGCAGAATATAGACGAGAGAAGTTTGGGGCAGAATATAGACGAGAGAAGTTTGGGGCAGAATATAGACGAGAGAAGTTTGGGGCAGAATAAAGACGAGAGACGTTTGGGGCAGAATAAAGACGAGAGAAGTTTGGGGCAGAATATAGGCGAGAGAAGTTTTCACGCCCACTTCGTTGTGGAGTATAAATTGTTCCGCAGAATTTCATCTGAAAACTAACAAGAGCCCAAGGGGCTTCAATATACGCCCGTATATCTGGAATCACATTGGTCCAAATTTCAAGGTTGTTTAATAGCCTTGATTCCAATTGGTAGCTAGCAATCCAGAGAAAGGTCTACGATTTTGTGCTTCTGAGAATGTAACATATCGCATCTTATATTGAATGATAACCTAAAATGAGCTTAACTCTTGGCAACTAGTTGACCTCGGAGCAAGAGCCGAGAGCTCACATATCCCATACTGAAATCGACAATAGTCAAACACAAGAAAATAGTTTTTCTGCAAATGGATTTCTCTCAGACGAGAAAATTTTTCATGAAGGAAGAAGCAAGTGATGAAGTAAACCTTTGTTCTTGAGTTAATATTAAAACAGGTATGAAGGTCATAAAGGACCGATCTCTCCGTTAAATTAGTAATTGTATGGTTTTTATTTCACAACAGTTTAACTAAATGTAGCTGTTTCAACATGGCAGGCAACTCCACAGGACAAATGCTATATACATGTAGGGGAGAGAACTCTGAATATTCCAACCTAACACATATATTCAGCTAAACTTGATTCAGGTTTGGAGGACTGTGACCTTTGACAAATTGATGTATGGCTCCTCTTTGCCATGCGAGTAAGGTATACTCAAAATTTGGTACCAATCCATACTTTGAAACTAGAGATATCGCATGGACAACAAATGTTAACGGATAACGGACAGAACCCAACATCGCATTACATGACCTCGTCTTCGACAGGCATATGAAAATGTGACTTGTAATGATTTCCTGATTTTGGGGTCACAGTGACCTTGACATTTGACCTAAAATTTGGTACAAGACACATCGTCTTCCCTCAATGTATCAATGGACACAAAAAAATCATGATTTTTATGAATTTCATGCTTTTGGGGTCGCAGTGACCTTGACGTTCGGCCTTGACCTACATTTTTGTACGTGACACATCATGTCCCCCTAATGTATCTATTGACACAAAAAAGAGTAATTTTCAAAGATTTCTGGATTCCAGAGTCACAGTGACCTTGACTATTGACCTTGACCTAAATTTTGGTACATGACAAACCGTCTCCCCATAATTTCTCAAGGGACACAAAAAATCATGATTTTTAACAATTTCGGGGTCACAGTGACCTTGACCTTTGACCTTGACCTACATTTTGGTATGTGACACATCGTGTCCCCCTAATGTATCTACTGACACAAAAAAGATATTTTTAATAATTTCCTGATTTTGGGGTCACAGTGACCTAAGTTGACCGTGACCTAATTTTTGGTATGCGACACTTCATTTCCCCCTATTGAATCCACTTACAAAAAATTAGTAATTTTTAATTATTTCCTAATGTTTAGGTCACACTGACCTTTGACCTTGATTCTGGGGTCACAGTGATATTGACTATTGACCTGGATCTAAATTTTGGTACATGACAAAACAGCTACCCATAATTTCTCAATGGACTAAAAAAATCATGATTTTTAACAATTTCACGACCTACATTTGGTATGCAACACATCGTTCCCCCTGGGGTATCCACTCACCAACAATTATAACTGTAAATAGAAAACTGTCAATGATCAATGATTTCCTGATTTTAGGCAACAATGACCTTTGACCTCGGACCTCAACCTCAATTTTGGTACGCGACACATCGTCTCCACCTAGCGTATCCACTCACAAAACATTGCAACTGTGGATGGAAAACGTTCACAGATATAGACCGGACACGAACACTTCAGTGATTTCCTGTTTTTTATGCCAGTGACCTTTGACCTCTGACCTCGACCTTCATTTTGGTACGCGACACATCGTCTCCGAGTGGGGTATCCACTCACCAAAAATTGGAACTGTGAATAGAGAACTGTTCCAGATATAGACCGGACAGGACAGACGGACAGACGGACACACGGACGGAAACCGCCATCACATAATACGTCCGCCTTTTGGCGGGCGTATAAAAACCGGTACAAGTAGTGTATAAAAGACCGATAAAGTAGTATTTCACCCGGATGTAACTATGACGTCACAACTTCCTATGGTGGCGCCATCTGTACACTTTGGATGCAAGGGGGGGCAGCTCGATGTGCCAGAGTTTGGCCGCCATCTTGAATTTTTGAGGCGGTGTGGGCGGCCATCTTGAATGTTGTGGAAAAGGGGATGTATTCCTCGGCGGTGATGCGGTCCTGGCGGTGATGCGGTCTGCCTCCGCGGAGAAAAAGTAGTCCCTAGACTGGAAATACGCTGCATGGTCCGATGGGGTCGAGTGAGGTATCAAAGTGAAGCTTATGTGAAGGGGCATCTAATGGGCTGGGTGTGGTGTTGAAGTAACGTCATTCTGCGCATGCGCGATGGCCCAAGGGTATGGAAATAGACGTTTTGAGAGCTAGGGAAGTCCCTAATGGGCCGATGGAGTTGAGTGAGGTATCAAAGTGAAGCATTCGTGAAGGGGTATCTGATGCGCTGGGTGGGTGCATGTAAAATTTTTCCTGAAAAAAAAACGGAACACGGACTTTATCGAAAAATCCGGGGAAATGCCTATATGGGGTATGGGGGGTATATAGGTCGCCGGGCTTAACGGGGCTTGCCTATCAATAGAGTTATCTCCTCCTAGTTCCAGGGTGGGTGTATGTAACAATTTTCCTGAAAAAATACGGAACACGGACTTTATTCTAAATTACGGGAAAGTGCCTATATGGGGTATGGGGGGTATAGGACCATCCTGGGAAACCTACTTCTATACATTTGCGGTATAGGTTGTGGGGTCTCGTTTTGTTAGTCTCGTCAAGACAAACATGATAGGAAGTGTGGAGCGAATCGGTGAATTTTTTTTAAAAAGTACGATATAGCCCCACCTAGTCCCATACTGGGGGTATAGGACCCATGTTTGTCCCCCTGGGAAACCTACTTCTATACATTTGCGGTAGGGTTGTTTGGATTTGTTTTTCACGTCTCGTCATTTAGAACACGATAGGAAGTGTCCCGGAGCGAAACGGTGAAATTTTTGAAAAAAGTCACCGAGGCCTGGGTAGGCCCATAGGCCTATACTGCATGGCTATGGGTGTATAGGGCCATCCGGGGTGGACATGTTGGAGTCTAGGTGAGTCCCTAATGGTCCAATGGGTCGAGTGAGGTCTTATTTTGAAGCTCTCGTGAAGGGGCATCTGATGGGCTGGGTGTGGGGTCGAAATATCGGCACTCTGCGTATGCGCGGTGGCCCAAGGGTATGAAAATAGACGTTTTGGAGCTAGGGGAGCCCCTAGTGGACCAAAGGGGTCGAGTGCGGTATCAAAGTGAAGCATTCGTGAAGGGGCATCTGATGGGTTGGATGTGCGGTAGGAATATCATGCGCAGACGCAATGCGGCGCTCTCGTCCAATCAGAAGCGAGTATTTCAAATCCGTCACAGAGCTCTCAGCCAATCAGAAGCGAGTATTTTGACCCGGTGCATTATGGGACATATTCAAGATGGCGGCGCGTATGTTCAAGATGGCGGCACATCCGGTGTCGAAAACTGGCCATTTCGTCGGGATGTGGTCACCTAGTGTCGAAAACTGCACCCTGTATGGACGTACCCCAAAAGACACGAAGGTGAACGACATTGAGTCCCCACAGACAGGTTAGTACATGCATTCCTATGATGTTCACAGGTTACGCCCATTCACGAAGGGCCGTCACAGGGCTTAGTAGAAAAAAGCGCATTTCTAACCTTATGGCGCAAGCGAGTGTAACAAGTGCCACGCACGGTGTATAAAACCCTGCCCAACAGGTACACTATAAAGCCACCTCTCTCACCGTTCGCTTTTCATTCCCCACCATGGCAGCGAGCGGAACAGAGCTCGCGTTATTCCAACTGACGTCCGACGTCTACCTCATCGTCAATGACGATCACCTGGAGCTGGTCCAAGACGCACCGCAGAAGGTGAAGATATTGTTATCGCTATCAGGCTGGACTCTATTGACACGATTGTTACAGGGAAAAGACCCCGAAAGGGATTTCATGCACGTGGAAGACGGCGTGCACATACGCACTGCTGGAGAGGATTCCCTTTTTCCCCGGTTGGAACAGAGTGGAGGTCCCTATATCACACTCTGTCCACCCTTATGGATGGCACTGAAAGATGTACTCCCTGCGGTGGATGACTTACTACACCCCGAGGTGAAAGAAGTGACTGTGGCTACCCGGAGGCTTACACCTGGCTGCACCCTATTGTTATACCCCAAACGAGTGCACCTCATCGATAGCGGATTTACGTGCTGGTGTACGTCTGAACCCAAAGCGCACGTCTCTTTGTCACCGGAAGGATGGACTACCTTGAAACGGGTGTTGTTGGGTGACCTGCACGGTGATAACATTCACCTGTGTGACGTCTACATTTTCTGCGGTCCCTATTTTTCTCGACGACTCTGTCTGAAGCGAGGTGGTTTTACCCTGGACCCCGATCTATGGACGGCTTTGGAACAAGTAGTTCCCATTGTCGATAAGGTACTATCTCTATAGGAGCCACATAACCCATCAGAATAGTACGTATCACGGACTACACCCGTAGAGCTAGGCGCGCATGTGTGACCTGGTCTATAAAACACCTCTCTCTGGATCCTACACCTTCATTTCTACGGTTGCAGAGCCATGACGGAGATCCAGCCCTATGCGACTCGCGTTTTACAGCATGCCACAGTGGTGAATTCACTCACGGGTTACCGAGCAGTGGTCCGGTCCATGTTTGCAGATGGCGACGACAACGAGGGGCGACGCCAGATCCTGAACGATTTCACAGAAGCGGTCCTCGACAGAGTGCACTCGATGGAGAGGTGTGCCATCACTCACCACTACTGGACTATGACAGCCATCCTTGATGCTCGGGCTATGGACCAGGAGCGCTCACGCCGGAACCAGCGCCGGCTGGTTGGCCTCACACTAGTCTGTGCCCTATTGACCCTGGCGCTGTGGTATTGACAGTGGGACTATAAATACGAGGGTCAGACAGAGTGTGTGTCATTCAACGATCGTCAGTGGAGCAAGCATGTCACCCGTCCTACGAGCCATCCTGCCCCTTACACCCCGGGTGGGGTTACACGTCTATGAAGATAAAGTCACCCTCGTGGAAGACCGTGGAGATGTTTGCTGGTCGCCCGCTGAGACCGTATCGAATACGGTTACGCTACACCGTGACGGCTGGACCAAATTTAAACGGGTGTTGAGCGGCGAGCTCGATGGACACGTCATCCACATAGACAATGCCATCTACGTATAACGTGGACCCTTTTTCCCACGCCTGGGTCGCTACCAAGACCCTACGCGAAGCTTCACCCTAGACCCCGATCTGTGGACAGCCTTCGAGAAAGTGGTGCCTATCGTGGACCAGCTGTTTACACCGGACGAGCGGTCATCAGACGAGTTGGAGTGGGCTCGTGCCCTGAGAGAAGCAGCGGCAGAACCCAATGAACAACTGTCTAGCCATGAACCCGACGACGATGCCATTGATTACCCGGCTAGACTTAGTCAGCCCAGTGATATGACCACCTGATCCTTTGATCTCACGGGGTTCTCCCTATAAATACGAGAGACAGTCAACTCTGGTATCATTCACGTACTGACCATGGCGGAGCATATGATACTGGCGTATCTCAGCTTGACCCCCGAGGTTTTCCTGCACGTGTATGCGGATAAGGTCGATATCATGGAGGAGGTGGGAGACATCTGTGATGCGGACCCTACACAACCGTGCTCGGCTCACATTCGTCTGTCCCGAGAGGGCTGGACCAAATTCAAACGGGTGTTGTCTGGTGAACTGGACGGCGACCTCATCCACTTGTGTCACGATGTGTACATCCGACGCGGCCCTTTCTTTGCTCAATTGGCTCGGCTAGATGGAGGTACAGTGCATTTTACCCTTCACCCTGACCTATGATCTGCATTGGAAGATGCCCTGGTAGATGTGGATCAAGTGCTTATCAAGCGGTCATCAGACGAGTTGGACTGGTCATTTACCATGGACACTGTGGAAGCCCATGAAGAAAATCAGAAAGAAACTCCGGCCCAAGATATACCCGTTATAAATAAACGATAGAGCCAGGGTCCATCATAATTTTGTCACCACGAAGCGCTGGGAGAAGGTGTTGGATAACTTATACTACAGTCCTGATAATCCGGCGGCCTATAGTGCATTGTCGGCTCTCTATCGAGCGGCCAAACCCCAGGGGATACAACGTGCCCAAGTCCGAGATTGGTTAAGAAGACAAGACACCTATACCTTACATCGGGCTGTCCGTCGCCATTTTCTACGGAACCGGGTCATCGTGGGAGGAATAGATGCCCAATGGCAAGCGGATTTGGTCGATATGAGCGCCTTTGCCAAACACAACGATGGGAATCGGTATATCTTGACGTGCATCGATATCCTATCCAAGTATGCGTGGGTGGTGCCCATCCGGACGAAAACGGGGGCGAATCTCATAGCGGCGTTCAAAGACATCTTCAAGACCGGGCGCAAACCTTTGTATTTGCAAACCGACGAAGGCACGGAATTCCTCAACAGACCGTTCCAACAGTTTCTGAAAGCCCAGAAGGTGTTTTTCTTCCATACGTACAACGAGACCAAGGCTTCCGTGGTGGAAAGGTTCAACAGGACATTCCAAGGCCGCATGTATAAATATTTCACCTATAAGAATAAAAGGCGGTACATCGATGTTCTCCCGAAACTTGTGAGGGGTTACAATCGAGCCTATCACCGGAGTATAGAGAGAGCCCCCATTACCGTGACCCAACACAATGAAGCCCAAGTCCGGCGTGTCTTGTACCCCAGGCCATCGCAGCGAACGACGAAGGCGGTGTACAAGGTCGGGGACCCTGTACGGATCAGTAAAGTCAAGGGCAAGTTCGAGAAAAGTTACTTGCCCAACTGGAGCGATGAGCACTTCCTGATTAAACGGCGCCTACCCCGACAGCAGCGAGTCTATGAACTGGAAGATCTTCAAGGGGAACCGTTGCTAGGGACGTTTTACGAGACGGAATTACAGCCTGTCGTAAAAACACAGCAAGACTACTACACGGTGGAGCAGATTTGAAAACGGAACGTCGACGTGGCAAACTGTTTCATTTCGTCAAATGGCAAGGCTGGCCCAGTTCCTTCAATTCCTGGGTCGCTGCCAACCAGGTGAAACGACTATAAAGCCAGACACCACTGCCGCCATCCTTCATTCCACGTCCGACCACAGTGCTATGGACAAACAGCAGCTGCCTCTGAACACAGCGTCTCCCAAAACGCGCAAAGCGCAAGTGGGCTTTGTGATGATAGTGCTAACCCTGCTGAGTGTGCTGTACGGAGGTGTTTTACGACGTAGCCTATGTCAGCACGTTACTTAACCAACTGAGAACACCAGCCACCAGCGAAACCGGTCTACAGAGAGCACCAGTCAACCCCGTATCGAGCCCAGTCACCACCACCACACCCCGTCTACAAGCCACGTCGAGCTCCACACCAAGCTCTACACCTACACCAAGAACACCCACTACGTCTGAAGACCCACCGGATTTCATCCCTCCCAGTGAACCGACAACGACCACCGACGTTGTACCTACCCCCATCATCATCCCTGACAGTGAACAGACAACGACGACCGACGTTGTACCCACCACCACTCCAGTTCACTCGTACCAAATTTACAAGAGCGGGTTACCACGACAACGGATACACCTCCAACCATGGACCCTCGGTGGCAGCATCCCTTCACTTGCGTCATCGCAGGACCGACGGGTTGCGGCAAAACGCACTTCGTCCGGAAGCTCCTTCAACACGCCGACAGCATGATCACTCAAGCAGTTCAAGGCAGGCTTCTTCGAGCAACACGGCAGCGAGCACTGCAGGGGAATCCCCGGCCAAGCCGGTCACGTGATCCCAACAACTCGATGTAAATGGCGGCGCCGAAAACGTCCAGCAAGACTGAATAAATGTAGATTTGCTGTGTAAAATTTGAGCTCGTTGGGAGAACTGATACCCCAATCGATTGTTGAAAGCACTTATCATATATTGGGGATGAAAAGAACTACGGAAAGAACTAATTCGTACACATATGCGTGTATTGAAAACTGCGAGTACCATTCATAAATTACTATACCGCTACGTGGGATTTATTGCCACTTTCTTCACATCGATCTCCTGATGCAGATATGGAAACTCGAACAACGTCCGTATATTGGTCTATATTCAAAGTTATCTTAGGCTCTATCCCAAACTGTTCACCATGAAGTTTGATGTGAAACACAAGTTTTAAAATTAAATCTGCAAATAGAAGTTACGGTTGGACTACTGTTACCGTACCGTAGACTTGCATGGCACCTACATTTTCATGATTTTGGAAAAATATATTTTTTTTTTCATCAATATTTGAGCTCTCGATGATTTAATTAAATCCCATAATGTTGACATATCTTGCAATAAATTATTTAAACACTGGTAGGGCCTATTTATTAGGTCTATGGCATATAAATAAAATACCACATGGGCCAATAATATCTAAATTCAAATTTCAAACTATGAAAAGTATATTATTTTTCAAAGGATTTTCGATAATAGCATTTCCTTTGAAAGCACCTATATATATTATGTGCTATATACCGTTCTTGGTACAGGGAACCGGGGCTATGTGCTAATGGGGTTTGCCAGGTCGAACTGCACGCCTTGGCTGTACCAAGAAATAAATGTCGCATGCGCATGTCGTTTTTCTGGACGTCACAAAGGCAACGTCATAATGTAACGACGCTATAATTGTTCGTTTTATGACGCCACGTCTTCTTTAACTGTTGGAGCACTAGCGCCGCCTAGCATGGCTGCATGGCTATCCCCATTAACAGTTGGGCTTTTTCGAAAACCTTTTTCTTTTTCATACCGACAATATATTGGCCTACATTTTGTGAAAATTTCAAAATAGAGCTTTTAAAGTTCTATACATGATTTTTGCATATAATTAAAATTCTATGAATGATTTTTCGCATTTACGTATAGCGAAATAGCAGAAAGTTTATAATTTTGTAACCCTGCAAACTTCTAGAATTCATAAAAGATAAAATGTGGAGGGCACAGATATATCCATTTTATTATGATTCTATCCATGTACTAATAATTAACATTTTGAGATTTGAATAAATTATGATGGCAAAATTAACCAGATCGCTTACAGAGTACTATACAAAATGCCCAGTTTTTAAAGGTTATTTTAATATACATAATGGTCTCAAAATCTGCTACTTTTTTGTGCTAAATTGTTGTAGAGGTGATTATATAGACTTGTTTTACATTTTTGTATGTTTTCAAACTGCCCAAGTTTGGAAATAGCAGCAGTAAAGTGCGACAATTTCACGCCCCTTTCAAAACGGCGAAAGCTGTGACCGCTTGATCTGTGACGTCACAACCTGATTACGATCTCGCTCAAATGCCTGTTGTGACGTCAAAATGTCAGCGACATCACGTTAGAACTCCCACAGTTGGGTGAATCTTTCATAACAACGCCAACCTCGCCACCAGGGGTCGCTCTTCGCTGGACAATTGGCCGCTTCGATGAACCCCTGGGACGACGGTCGCTGAAAATTGGTCCCATAATACATTGAGAAATTCTTTCACGCGGCCCCTTCCGGTTCCATTGGAACATATCCTATTCTTTATAGAACGTCAGTCATGTGTCATTTTCATGGCCAGTGTCATAACGTCATGACGTCAGAATAAAAAAAATGTTTCGCAAGAATGCATAAAGAATTCTAGTAGGCTACGTCATCTTTCAGACGCGCTCGTAACATTCATGACGTTGGGACGTCGGCTTGATCCCACAGATACGCTCTCGTTATGTTCTAAGTTCTAGGGTTTTGTTTTCTATCCAATGACCGATCGTACTGCCGAGCGCCCTCCCAGAGCATAGTAGGGAGGACAGGACCGGATAGCTCTGGTTTCGAGATTGGTAACAACGCCCGACGTCATAGCCGTTTACGGCGCAATCGTAATCAGGTTGTGACGTCCTGCACCAGAGGGCATGGCTCCAATACGTTTTCTCCGACATGTGTGCTATTCGCGTCCTAAAACCCACTTCGACGACATTATTCAAGAAAAAATACTAATTTATTGTCCGTAACACTACTGGGTATGTTTTAATGCAAAGTAGTATAGAGTCATTTGGTACTTTTAAGTCCCTGAAACGGAATATAATCTTTTCAGCCCCAATACAGAAGCTTCCAAACTGTCACGGTAAGAGGGCGGTGTGGGGTAACGGGTTGCACGGAATACTCTGTATGACCTGTGCCCATACCGACGGTCACGGATACGTAAAGGGGAACAGCTTTGCTGACATACCGGTAGAGGGCGGAGTGCAGAGGGGGTCAGATTTATCCTGCAGCCGTACGATAGCTCGCGACGCTACAAATATATACATTTTGATACATTTGTATTATGACGTTCTCTTGTGACGTTTGTTATTTGGACCGCCAACAATGGTATCGCGAGTGGCGTCATCACAATATGGATTGTTGCAACGTCATAGCGAATGATCGACGTCACAGAAGAACATACCAGATTCGTGTGTCGTCAATATGGTAGGATAGTCACTCTGCAGTACATCTGTTTTAATTTCATTTTGACCACCCATTTATCGAACTGGAAACCGTTTTGTGTCAATTTCCTTTGATCCACCATGTTAACAATCTTCGATCTGACCCCCAAGCAGTCACGCCCTCTGCCGTGACGTTGGTAAAGTTGCTTCCCTTTGTACATCCGTGACCGTCGGTATTGTAATACGATGGAGTGCCCAATCAAACCAAAAGAGTATTTGCCCCTGTCCACCAGTGGGCGTTTAATGTACCATATATCATCACTCATGCATGTAGCAACATTGTATTGTGATGTCATGACTTATAACAAAGGACATTAGGCTACATGTAAATACGATTTATAAATGACATCATTCAAGTTGGCATATACAATAGAAAATGTTGCCTTAAACGTGGATATGTGCAAATACAAAATATTACATTGACAAATATTGATCTATCGTGCCATGAACCAAGCTCAATTTTGAAGTTATTGGAAATGTCATTTGCTCTTTTTAATTTGCACTATTGCAGGTCTCCCTATCTTTTCTCATGTTACCCAGTCCACATTTTGTCCCCCGGCCTACTCGAGCGCCTATACCTAGAGCTGTCAGAATTGCACTACAATGTGGATTTCCGCAGACATTTCATGGAGATCATTGTTAAATTTGCGGAATTCTGCGGAAAGGTCATGCAATTTCCAGAATCTTTCTCTCTGGAATTCATGCAATTGTCTGCATGCGCATTTTGCAGATATCTGGTTTTCCATTCTTGGACCCGCATTTTATTTTGTGCAGAAAGTTAGCAAACTTGGGACTTTGAATTCTGTGTCCACAAAGATAGTGGAACTCCAGACTTCCAGAAAAGCAATGGAATTTGAACTGTCTTTACTCTTGGACAGAAAACGCCTGCATCTCAGCATGCACATGTGATCCAGTTTTTCATTCACAAAATTAAGTAACACAAATGCCATAAGTAACATGTTTTAGACCTGAGAATGTAATCACATTTTTGACATACATGTTTAAAATTACATGTAGGCCCCTATTTTAACACAGTTAATACATATAGTATTTTGTCACTGGTTGAAGTTCTGTTACAATATTCAGGTGGCCTAGCTGGTAATCATGACAAATTCACAAATGCAGAATGGCTGTAGTTCAATATGTTTAGCAATTGGTTTTGCTACAAAGCGATTCACTACATATAAGTACCGGGTATATACACTTTTAACAAATTTGTAAATAGCAAACTTGAAGCCAATACAAATGTATGCGTCGATATTCACCAGCACAACAGTTGATGTATTGGAGGACTTGGGGGGACTGTACATAGGGCTCGAAATTTACTTTTTCAAGTGGTGAATCCTATGGACAACCACCTACATGTACATTAAGAATACCCTCTACAGTAAGACAACTATGGCCGCAATCAGACGACTATTTATCTCTATAGCATCCTTAACCATTACCTTAATATTCACCAGCAAACTTTTGATGTAATGGAGGACTCGGGATTGTACATCAAGGCTCGAAGTTTAAATGGACAACCACTTTTGACATTCTGGATATGAATCATTTTTTAAATCATTTTATCCTTCAATTACATTCCATATTGGTCTCAAAAAGTTGTCTTTCTAATAACCTCAATATACATACATGTATGAATCCGGTAACTTAGTGATGTTAAAGATGTAATCAGCCTCAAAATCCATGGATTTTTTAAACTCCGCCCCATGCATTTTTTTAGCAGGGAAGATTACTGAAGCATCATATGATTTATATTTGATGATAGTATACAACGAATGCAATGAATATATCTTGTCGAAGAAATTTGAAACTCTGCCCGCATCGACAGGTTTACTGTTTCGCCATTGAGTGTGTGTTGTACGCGAAGAGGGAAATGCGGTCACTGTGTGACGTACGAGTGACGTAGCAACGCTCATGAATCTGAATGCTGAAGAGCTGCAGCCATGGGGCAACGTCCCGGCTCGTGCCTTATGTTTGGTAATGTCGCATAGCATATGTTGGTAGAACATGTAGAATGCACCATGCATGTATATGCTTGTTGACATGCCATGCTGTTATTTTTAAAGACTAATTTCTTCTATTTAATGAATAGTGGATGGTGAAAACAAGTTTAGTTTTTTGTGGTCAAATGAGTTTCATTTTGTACCTGTTGTAACATCTGTCACTTTTGCGGAGTTTGATAGGCATCGATTTCAGCCTAGATTTGAGACTGATTACATCTTTAAATATTTTCAGCACATTTAGGCCATTTATCACCATGGGAATTTTGCTGGCTCAAACATGTCAAGGGGTGAAACGGCATGCGCTGCTGTATATATTTAACCTGGGGCAGACATTCGGGCTCGCAATTTTGCTGATACTAGCACTGAACAAATCCCTAATAAAACACTGAAATGATTTGAGTAAGTGTCCCTGCAAAGTTCATGTTGTAAACCACATAAGATCCAATTAAACAGCATGAATATAGTCAGTTTTACCCATGGATCTGAAAGACGAGCCTGCAACGATTGCCTTAACCTTAAATCGTAGCATATTTTGCCACTTAATTAGCTAATTAAAATTCACAGAATGCAGCTATTCTGAAACATCCCACTCAGAACATCCAAAATGATACGCAAGTTAATTAAGTATAGGCACAATCGGTCAGGTATTTATTAATATAGCAATCCAAATGAATGCCTCAGCATAAAATCATAGCATATGTTACAATTAGATAATTAAGCTGTTTGAATTTTCACGGAATGCAGCCATTCTGCAACATCCCTCACAGAACATGTATGTGGAGTATGGGCACAATCAGTCGAGTATTTATCAATATAGCACTCGTAACCTTTACCTTAATATTCACAAGCAAATTTTGATGTGATGGAGGAATCGGGACTGTTACATCAGGGCTCGAAATTTACTTTTTTAAGTGGTTTCCCATGGATAACCACTTTTGACATTCTGCTTGTCCCAGATATAAATCACTTGTCTCAAATTTTTTATCATTTTATCCTTCAATTACATTTCAAAAAAGAGTCTTTCTGATAACCTCATGTTATGAAGCCAACTGGTATGTCCTGTTAAATATTCTCATCAACATTTTGGTCATTTTGTCTGTACAGTCGGAACCAACCTTACACATATCATGTGAATGATTACCAGTCATCTGAACAGTCGGAACCAACCCTGCACGTATATATATCACCTGATGATTACCAGGAAAGCTATGTCACATCTAGCTAGGTCGTTTGAACAGTCAGAACCAGCCCTAGATACGTATCATCTGTTGCATATGCTACTGAAGGAAGAAGGGAAGCACTACTTCTGTCTGTACTGTGTCTGTTGCATGCATGCTGCTGAAGACCCTGGAGTATCTGTGTCTGTTGCATATGCTGCTGAAGGTAGTTCCGGTGTCTGTTGCATATATGCCGCTGAAGGCAGAAGAGAGTATCTGTGCTGCTGGAATTCGCACTAAATGTAGCTGTGTCTGATGTTGCATATGCTGCTGAGGACTGAAAAATAAAATTTGAGCATATAGTTTAAATACCAACAACATATGGTCATTCTAATTTCATTATTAAGATTATATGCCCATTATCTTTGAAAATGAACCCAAAACTCGGCAAGGCTTTGGTGTAAGACCTCCCATTGAAAAGGTAATATCCTGGACAAAAGACTGACAATACAACTTGCAACAGATCCTTTGTCAATTATATTTCGTGAGTCTTACAGCAAATCGTTGCCGAAAACTCCACTAATTCAAACACAATAAAGGGAGATAATCTGCTTGTAGCAATTACAAGTACATGTGGAAATGATCACACAAGTACATGTATCCGTTCCCCCAAACGACTAGCATTTAGTTCGATACAATTTCAACATCATCAATATGATCATTGATAATCATCAACTCAATACTTACATATACTCACTCATCTATACATCACCAGCACCAGAAGTGAATGTTCTACCGTCTTGAACATCATCCTACTGTAAAGCAAGTAGAATACATGTACATTATCACATACCTAAATAATTATTCACCCTGATATATAATTATAAGGCTCTGAACATATAATATATGGCATGCATGGACAGACCTTTATCAGGCTGATATCATGCAGCTGAAGCGTCGCGCATATAATAATCTGGTCTCCATGGTATCGCAAACTCGGTATTCCTTGATATATGTGTATCCTTCAATATATGATAAATACATGTAAGTTATGACTTGGATGCCTGATCAGGGATATACATGTATCCAGGGATTTTTTGGGGACGCCTGTTTTGGCTTTTTGGGGGACATTTGTCACAACCATGTGACAACTGGACTGGAGAATTTGGGCGCCCATACCTGTTTTGGCTTTGTATCGGTATCAAAATGGCCCTGGATATGTCTGTGCTGATATAAAAAACAAAAAAACAAAAAAAAAACACAATGTGATAATCTATATATGTTCATAGGGTATCTACCCATTTCTATATCAGCCTTGGTACATGTCAGCCCGATACCTCTATATCAGTCAAGGGCTGATCGATGTCAGAGGCAATATGGAAGTGGGCCGGTATATCATACTAAATCTGTTCATCACAGATTTCTTGGATAAGAGCACAAATCCATATCACGATATGGGTGTCATGGGATTTGGTGCAGAGTATCCACTGGGCAAATTGTTCAATGGCAAATATGTGATAAATATAAATCCTGGTGTCTTACTTCTGTCAAAGAAAGGCTGTGATACTTACGTGAACACATTCATCCTCAATCACTCCATCCTCCATATTAGGGTCCTCATCAACTTCTGGTATAACCTTTCCAAAACAAATAAAGACTAACTGTAAAGTTGCATGCATAAAATATTTCTTTTATATATATATTTTTTTTTCATTCAAATAATGCAAAATGCAATTGTACTATTAAGTCTCAAAATGGATATTTACATGCAAATAAATGTGTGTAATTAGGCCCGTATGCTGGGGAGGGTGGGGGGGGGTTGGAGGGTGGGTGTGGTTCGGTGGGTGTGTATGCTTAAGACCTAGAACAAACTAAAGACAATGTATTTAGCTGTACTGGTGCAAGCTAGACAAAATATTTTATATCCCCCCTTCCCCCCTCATGCCCCCGCCCCCTCTCCATCCCCTATAGGATATACCATCCCAACACCTTGGTAGAATTGTCGCCTAGCTAGACAAATTATAATTTGGACTGATAACCACACAGTAAGTTAACACATGTGCATGGTTACCTAAAGCATGTAGCTTCTTTTTGCAGTTCTATCATCCCCCTCCCCCCAACCACATCCAAAAGCCATTTATCTTCACCACTTTTCAGCCTTCCAATCTCTGTCCAAAAGCCATTTATCTTCACCACTTTTCAGCCTTCCAATCTCTGTCTAGACTCAACCGATCAGTGTTGAAAATTATTGCTGTACAGTAAAAATTTTGAAATGTCCTCCACTACGGGCACTGCCTACATGTTTATTGGCATGGCGCTAAGCTTACATGGGCGAAACTCAATCGCAAGTGATGTCTCAAGACAAATGTACCTGTAGATGTGTACATACATGTGCACGAAACATGTAGCAATTCTGTTAGCCTGTGAGAATTTATTGCCTCGAAATGAAATTTAAAAAGTCTGTAGGTGGCGCCACCTATAAGCAGGCATGGACACAATGCCAATCTAATTAAAATTGAATCCTATCTGCTCCCCTATTTGGATATGCAACATGGTG
>JAVTVY010047854.1:0-23179 GCA_036873755.1 Hanleya hanleyi
AAGACATCATGATGTTCCACAAATATCAAATCCGTATCGCTGATCAGTATTCTTAATCCAAAATATTCGTTGTAAAGTCCTCGTCTAGAAAATGATGTATCTCAGTCACGCTTTGATTGTGACTGTTCATGTGAGCACCTTGAGGATCTTGAATTAAGCGGAATTAGACACAAGTTACGATACGTAACTCCATAGATCTTGCACGCTACGTTCGTATTTTTGCATGCGTCAGTATGCCATATGTATCGAGAAACTTGGTGGTTTAGCCCTGTTTTATGAGTTTCTGCAACAATGTTTTGTAACGTTGATTAAAATCATCACATTTAACACAGGATCTAGCAAATGCTACTAGGCGAGATATGTATACGCCATATGCAGGTCCCACTGGAATAATACTGTCCAGAAAGGGACTGTCCAGATGACTGACGAATATCTCACTGAGTTTGTAATCTTTAAACACACAATAAAATATTACATCAAACTTTGGTCCAAACTAAACTGTATTTCAAGAATACATTATTATATACCGATATGAATAATACATTGAGACAAAGCCTCGGTTGGACGCCCAAGTTTTGGTGTTGAAAACTGGTACCTGGAAAACCAGTTTCAACATCGACAGTTTATTATTTCAATAAAGCAATTCTCTCTGGTTATTAATTAAACATTATTGGTTTCCAAATACAGATGTAATCGTTGGACACTCCGCTAGATTAACACAGCTAAACTTTACATAAATAATTGAGAGGGCCACCGGAGTGAGCATGCTAACAGCATTGTATAAGATTTTGTAAATCCAGCTACAACTGGCAGAATCCCAAAGTATGACGTTATGGAATATACATTTTTTAATGGCTTTTTATTTCGAAATTTTATAATAGTAATTTTATAATTTAGTAATATAATAGCTTCTCAACTTGTATATTTAGAAACATCGTAAAACATAGATATATACATGTATAATGTGAAGTGGGCTAGTGGTACTTGTCACCCCGATCTACTCTTTCAACCGAGCAAATATAATCTAGTGAAATTATATTCCATTTCACATCTGTAGAACATATATCATCTGTCTGCAGATATTGCTGTGTTTGCTATCCTATCCAGGGTTTTGCAGGGACCGCAGTGCAATGTGAAGAAGGGAAAAGCCTAGTGATACAGACAGACAGACAGATGTCTGCTTAGGCTGAGCCTGTACCTGAACATATAGATGATGAATTGAAGCTTAAAGCTTCAATGGACGCATCAAAGACGAGAAAGAACGATGCTATTTAGCTAATATTTATGATACAGTTGATCCTATTGACCTTTCATGGTTCTTCAACAACCATTGTTACTGTTGCCATATGCTGGGCATTGTATCACTGAGCTGTAGCTATTAACCATGCAATGTGTGGATGGGGATTGTACATCGTCGGTTCCCTATGAGAAGTCCATTGACACAACGGAGACAAGAACGGCATATCAGTGACGGTACCTCAATACAACTAAACCATTCTATAACAACCCATTCATCTACCATCAAACATCCATCAAGCCAGGCAAAGGTAGAAAACACCGAAGCTTTAAAGGCGGCCCGCGATGTCAGTGTATCCGACTCCACTGAAGTGAAGGACTTGAACTGGGTTGAAACGCACGGATTTCTATAAAATTTCACTGGTCTATCCATTAATATTTTATTGTTATGCGTGCTTGCGATGCTCGATGATACTAGTGTATTCAGATTTTGTGAAGATCGGAAGAGGCAATTGTATAGAGCATTTGATGGTCATATAGCCAATCACGGTAAGTAATGTTACTGTCTTTCATACATGTATGTATTGCACATCCAACACCGCAGTCTACATTATAATACCGTACCAATACTGAAGGGCTGGTAGCTGTATTATCGGTACTATATCAAACATTCACAACCGCGTGGATCTATCACACATATTCAATTTTGTTAATAAACGGTTTTACTCTGCCAGCTAGTTTCAGTCCAGTTGGCATCAGCGGTTTGACCAAGTTGGTTATGTTACCATGGTTACACTCTTAAAACGCTAATGTTAGATTTAACATCTACAGTGTTGGAGGAGGGACAGCACTTAGAAAGTGTTGTATTCACCACTGTTAAGTGTTGGATACAACAGCTTAAAATGTTGCATTTAATACTTATATATGATAAATACACCACTTTCTAAATACTTTCCCTCTTCCAACACTTTAGATGTTAAATCTAACATTCGCGTTGAACAGTACGGGTAATGCACATGATCGAGTTGGCTACTGATCAGTATGTTACACTTTATCAGCTGGTAAATTTTATGTGCGACAACTGTCTGACCAGTATTACTTCAAAACAGAATATATGAGTGCTAATGTTTGACCGGAGTATTGCATACTATTGTCCGTGCGTTGCACATAGTGTATATTGCGGATTCCATTTTTTTTTGCAGTGAACTATATATAGTACATAGAGCGAGAAGCTATCAAACAAATAAAATAGTGAATTTGATGCAAGTAGACATGCCGGTCTTGTACACATCGTCACATGATAAAATACCGATCGTACCGACATTGAAGTGCCCGTGATAAAAAATATTATTGTGATTTCGTCTTTGACAGGATCCATACTTGGCAATTATACCCCCCCCCCCTTTTTTAACCTCTCGGACAATTTTACCCGAATGGTATTATCGTCGACGGCGTCGTCTGTCTGTTCATCTTTTTTGTGGACACGATATTTGAAGAAGGATTATAGCCAGGCAATTTAAAGTCATACCACATATGCAGATGGTGATGGGTCAGAAGCCTGCTGAAAATGGCTTACCTTGACCTATTTTGTCAACATCAAATTCTAGCAATTACAATATTTGTTGAAGGATTAAAGTTCTCCAAATTCATATTACGTTTGCATCTGGTGATTGACTGGACGACTGTCCCAGTTGACTGACCTTGACCTATTTTTCAAAATGATATACTGTTTATTATGATATATCACGACGAATTATAATTAGGTTTTCCAAATTAATACTATGTACACATTTCACGATGACTCAGAAGTATATTGAAGATGACTGAACTTGGCCTATTTTGTCCAGGTCCGATGCTGTTATTATGATATTCCATGAAGTATTATATCTACATTGTCCTAATTTATACCACATATGTAACAGGTGATGGACATGAAGTCTATTTAATAAGACTGATCTTTAATGGTCAATATCTATACGTTAAGCCTAAGAAATTTTAATTCATGTTCCACATGTAATTACGTCAGAATGGACTACAGACTTGATAAAGATGACTGATTTTGATCTATTTTTCTAACATCAACTTACTACTTGATTGCAATATGAAAAGCTATTTAGAACAGTATATTTAGAGCTATGAACTAGGTCATGGTCTACCAGGACCTACCAGGCATTTGCCCCATCTATTAACCCTACCAGGCCTGGGGGAAGGGGGGGGGAGGGGTGCTGACATTCGCCGTCACTCTCGACAAATATATGTAGGTTTATTGTTTCGGTGGAACATTTTAGCCGTACGACATCGGATATTACAGGTTAGTTTTTCTAGGTTTCTTGCATTTACCAGGTTGCCCCGTGTTAAGGCGTTTACTCCATCAGACGTCCATGATGCTCATCCATTAACATCAGATGGGTGGATTGACCTGACCTGTCATCACAGCTCCCGAGCTAGTTTATCTAATTCCGCTTAAGCCGGTGCTAGGGGCCGTGTGGATACTTCATAGTCTCCAGCTGAACAGCTGCAATAAAAGCGCGGCTGAGATACTAAGGCTACATCCGTCGACGAATGTCGACGAATACATTGTCATGGTTGCTTTTTAGTCGCCAGACGTCGTCAATTTTTCCCACCTCTTGCATATCGCTCCAATTTATAGTTTATCATATTGGAGTCATTTTGAGCCTATTTGCATAACCCCCTGAGGAGAGGATCATGGGTAAATTCAAGATGGTGGCCACATGGGGTACCAGAAAAGTGATGTTTTCGTCATTTTTCTTCAAAATTTCTGCTTTTCCGCGATGACAGTGGGCAAAAACTATTTTATTTCACATCACATCGATATTTACTAATTTATCCTGTATTTTTTGCGGAGAAATTGCATAGGTAAAAAATTCGAAAAATCTGATAGAAAAATCTACCAAAAATGTTGTTTTTGAAGATGACGTCATTGTGGCGGCATCAAAGCGGCCACATTGAACTTTTTTTTACATTTTCAGGTAGGGCTTGACCCAAGAGTATAGTTTGTTAAGTTTCAACTCCCTAACTCAAGGAGTAAGAGAAATAAATAGGGGGGCCATTTCGCCTCCCCCCCAGGCCTTGGCAAAAGCTGACATGGTCCAAAATCCTATGTATTTCTCCCAGATCACATTATTTGGTAATACTGTTGTCAAAGTTCTAAAAGTACATCTTATGCAATTTATGTTTGCTATTAGTGTAGACAATAACTGATAGCCGAAAGATATTGGGTCCCATTTGGCTATTTTATTCAATGTAGTTACGCAGCCGTTATTTCTGTGGAAACTTCACTACAAGCCTTTACCGTGTCTACTTGATTAATACTTACCTCTGTAAATTAATGCGTTACCTCTGAGAGCTTTAAATCAAATAGCCAGAGATATACAACAATCTGCGTCTTCAGGAAATATAATACCACCAGAAATCAGTAAAGTATGTCAAGATATAGCGTATTTTCGGTTGTATCGTCCAGTGAACACAATTGAAACATCTCAAGATCGGCTTTTCTTGAAACTCAACTACTTAGATAAAGGACTGGACATCATTAATTTACCTCGAATCCTGAATGATCCAGAGGTACGCAACGCTGTACCAAACTATTTCAAGTTCACAGAACCTCCTTACATTTCATATAAGTATACTAAATCTATAGCCACCAAAATATTCAATTACTCCAATGCTGTCAAGGTGTTTGACTGGAACTTATACACGTCAGGAGGCTATAGTTGTGATTGTGAATCGTCGAACTTCATCTATACACCATGCAAACATATTGTGACTGGTGACCTTGATGTGGTGAGTGATAAGGATCTGAAATTACTCCTGATGAAAGGACCTAAATATAGAGAGCCAAGAATAATAAATCTGAAGGCCGACCAGAAGATAGTCCTGTCTGCATTGGAGCAGTACGTTATTGATTGGTCTAAGCGAGAAAAAGTTGAACCTACAGTACTCGCTGATTGGCTGGACCTCACCAAGAGCAACGTCGTTGAAACAATCCGCCATATTGACAGAAGTACTCTTCCCCAAGCAAAACAAGTACTGAGAAACCTCAATTTCCAAGAAGTTCTAGCAAATCTCCAGAGTAAATTCGTCATAGTCCCAGCAGACAAAGCTCCGAATAATATAATATTCATATGTAAATATTACTATTACCAGGTGCTGGTTAAAGAATTGAGTGTAGACATACCTTCATCAAATACTTCTACTTACTCCCAAACTGCATTTACTCTGGAAGATCTATTTAACAATCACAAAAAGTTTCTCAGGGAAAGAGGTATTTGTCTTTCAACCAATCATAACGATATACCAAAACTATACTGGACTCCCAAAATGCATAAATCACCATACAAAGCTAGATTCATAGCTGGTTCTAGAAGCTGCACCACCAAGCTTCTTTCAACCCTATTGACGAGGGCCCTTCAGGAGGTAAAAACATTTTGGGAAAGATATTGCGCCACTATTTCTAAGAACTCTGGCGTTGAATGTATGTGGATATTGAAAAACTCGAAATGTCTTACGGAAGAGCTTGATGCTAATGGTCACATACCGTACAGACATGTATCCACATGGGATTTCTCGACTCTCTATACTACAATCCCTCATCAGGACCTTATTGACTGTCTAAGTTCATTAATAGTATCTGTGTTCAAGAAAACTGATCGTAGATATATTAATGTCGGAAGCCATAAAGCATTCTTTAGCTCGACTACATACAAGAGATATCATTCATGGGATGTTTTTTTGTTTATAGAGTTGCTTGAATTTCTCATTAAAATATCTATGTGAAATTTGGCAACACAATATATCAGCAGCATATAGGTATTCCAATGGGTACTAATTGTGCACCCCTGTTGGCTGACCTATATCTGTTCTCTGATGAATATGACTATATGCAGGCGCTTTCAAAAACTGATCCATTCAAAGCCCGTTCCTTCTCATTCACCAAACGCTATATAGACGATCTTCTCGCTGTGGATAATCGCTATATAAATGACGCAGTGAAGGATATATATCCACCTTCACTGGATTTGAAGGAAACTACAGATAGCCCTACAGGTACATCATATTTAGAAGTTCTAGCAAATCTCTAGAGTAAATTCGTCATAGTCCCAGCAGACAAAGCTCCGAATAATATAATATTCATATGTAAATATTACTATTACCAGGTGCTGGTTAAAGAATTGAGTGTAGACATATCTTCATCAAATACGTCTACTTACTCCCAAGCTGCATTTACTCTGGAAGATTTATTTAACAATCACAAAAAGTTTCTCAGGGAAAGAGGTATTTGTCTTTCAACCAATCATAACGACATATCAAAACTATACTGGACTCCCAAAATGCATAAATCACCATACAAAGCTAGATTCATAGCTGGTTCTAGAAGCTGCACCACCAAGCTTCTTTCAACCTTATTGACGAGGGCCCTTCAGGAGGTAAAAGCATTTTGGGAAAGGTATTGCGCCACTATTTCTAAGAACTCTGGCGTTGAATGTATGTGGATATTGAAAAACTCAAAATGTCTTACGGAAGAACTTGATGCTAAAGGTCACATACCGTACAGACATGCATCCACATGGGATTTCTCGACTCTCTATACTACAATCCCTCATCAGGACCTTATTGACCGTCTAAGTTCAATAATAGTATCTGTGTTCAAGAAAACTGATCGCAGATATATTAATGTCGGAAGCCATAAAGCATTCTTTAGCTCTACTACATACAAGAGATATCATTCATGGGATGTTTCTTTGTTTATAGAGTTGCTTGAATTTCTCATTAAAACTATCTATGTGAAATTTGGCAACACAATATATCAGCAGCATATAGGTATTCCAATGGGTACTAATTGTGCACCCCCTGTTGGCTGACCTGTATCTGTTCTCTTATGAATATGACTATATGCAGGCGCTTTCAAAAACCGATCCATTCAAAGCCCGTTCCTTCTCACTCACCAAACGCTATATAGACGATCTTCTCGCTGTGGATAATCGCTATATAAATGACGCAGTGAAGGATATATCCACCTTCACTGGATTTGAAGGAAACTACAGATAGCCCTACAGGTACATCATATTTAGATCTATATCTCTATAAAAATGAAGCGGGCATTCTCTCTCGTCGACTTTATGACAAAAGAGATGATTACAATTTCGACATCGTAAACTATCCCTTTCTGGACAGTAATATTCCAGCGGGACCTGCATACGGCGTATACATATCTCGCTTAGTAGCATTTGCTAGATCCTGTGTTAAATGTGACGATGTTAATCAACGTCACCAAACACTGGTGCAGAAACTTAAAAAACAGGGCTATTCCACCAAGCGCCTACACTCAAATTTTCTCAAATTTGGCGATACATATCGCATGCTGATAGTAAAATACGAACGTAGCGTGCAAGATCTATGGCGCTACGTTTCGTAACTTGTGTCTAATTCCGCTTAACCCGGGGCTAGGGGCCGTATGAACCATGTACTTCAAGATCCTCATGGTACTCATATGAACAGTCACAATCAAAGCGTGACTGAGATACATCATTCTTCAGATGACGACTTTACAAGGAATATTATGGATTAAGAATACTGATCAGCGATACGGATTTGATATTTTTGGAACATCATGATGTCTTGCCGGCATCATTGAAAACTGTTGACCGCTTCTCGCTTGCAGGAAACAAGCTTATGTTTATGTATACTATGATTGTCTTTTTGAATTTGGTGCTAATACTGTTATATGGAATGACAAATAGATCACAATGTGTTGCATATACACCTAAGAATATCACATGTGGCGTTCCTCAGGGATCAATTCTTGGCCCACTTCTCTTTTTATTATATATAAACGACATCAATAATCCCACTGATCTGCTTCAAATTATCCTATTTGCCGATGACACAAGCGTTGTTTATTCATCACAACATCTATCAACATTATGTCACAGGAACTGGACAAAGTTTCATATTGATCACAGTGTACATTTTAACAGAGATATTATAATATTTTCAGAAATGTATTTGAGAAGTGAGTGCATTTCTTCATTGACAAAATTTTTCTGACAAAGCCAAATACTGTGATTATACCTTTTTTTGTATCTGAGATAATCCTATTTGTATTCAGCATGGTATCAGGAATATTTTGGTATATATATATTATGCTGGTAACAAAACCTAATGCATACATGGTTATCAAACCACCTGTAATGTTTTAAAAAAGGTATGAGGATGACCTTAAAGTCTGGGGACACACAACCAAAGTTTTGTTGAACGTTTTAAATGTTCCACTAAAATGTTCGTCGGTAAGATACGGCAAAATTTCATATGAAATAAGCCGGGACATATGAGAACGGAGTGATTGCAACATCGACCTTTCCTCTGCACTGTATGAACTATGAAAATCTCTGGGATTAAAAAGCTCACTTGTTGATCCTGCCAGACGGACTACAAGCTCGGGAGAACCTTCGGAATACCAAATCTGCGGATTACCTGCACAAGAAGCAGACCGATGGAGAAAGACTGCGATATAAATTTTTTACTCGAGTATGGACGGAGATGGCTGAGTGCTGCCAGCAAATCAAATTTGTTACTCGTACATATGATCAAAGAAACAAGATAATCGGAAACTATATGCAGAAAATTGTGTTCACCCGTTCACACGGATACATAAAAAAACTGGGTGAAAGAAAAAATTGGTTGTGTGCCCCCGGCTCAAAGAGGGAATTGGCGAAACGCCAGCATCATCCCAGGCCAAAACTAACATAGACAGAACGGTATACCAAAGCTTCTCCTGCTTCGTCACATATTTGCATGGCGTGTACCAATATCTTACCTTTTGTTACCTGAAGATTCTAGGATTCTGCAGGTGGACTGTTAGTTTTCGAGGCCCGCCCTCTGTACATGTCATTCGACAAATATATGTAGGTTTATTGTTTTGGTGGGAAATGTAAGCCGTACGACGTCGGTCTTCAAAGTCTCCACACGAAGAGCTGCAATAAAAGCGCGGCTGAGATACTTTTAAAGGTTACGTCCGAGAATCCACCGTATTCTCGGGTCTGAACGTGAGTCATATGGTTGCTTTTTAGTCGTCAGATGTCGTCATTTTTTCTTTCCACCTATTGCATACCCCTCCAAATCATCACTGATTGGCTGATTGGTCGGAAACATTGATCTGCCATACGTACATTCCTATCCTCAGTAAACAAGGAGATCTTTTCCTGCGATTTTCACCTATTTGCGTACGCTGGTAAACGATCTGATGTCGCTTTATCCGTCTGGTATAAGTGGCAGATAATTAGATACATGCACTGGCAGTAAGAACATTTCTGTCTGCAATCGGATTTGGGTCGACAATCGGCTGAATTTTGAATGTCGGATCTGACGTTTGCAATGCTCCACTTGAAACATTGTAAATACAAACTGAGAAGTAGACCACACACTATGCGGTACTCTAGGCAAGTTGGGCAGATACTTGCTTTTAACAGAAATCTTATAATTATGTACATCGCATTAATGTGATCATATATTGGTGGAAACTTTTTAATTTGTGAAATAGCAGCCGGGTAAAAATGAAATACGATGTATCTCTGTTACCACAACACAGCTGCACAAATATACATGCTGTTCTCCAGAGTCTGAATGGTATCTCGCCTTCACATGTTTCAAAAGAATAACAAGATCTAGTGGAGAATGGCTTCCAGTCTCCAGGAACATTTCCGATCTGTCACATGATCAAACTGCATGCCACAGAAATACGTGTACATGTATGTCAATTGGTGAGATGAAATTGTATCTGAATCATTTATGTCCTAATCAAAAATTTGGGCTACGGACTGAGTGCATGTCCTATATAGTCTCACTCTATGATCGGAGAGACATACATGTAATCCTCATTCCTTGTGTAACATAGCGAAACCATCGCGGTGAATGAAACGCAAGGAAAGTTCGGATTTGAGAGTGTGATATAAAATGATTCATTCAGAGAAATAGAACACACTGAGGTTTAAATTTATTCTGGCAGTTGTATTTTCTTGTAAACTATCCTGAATTTATGCTAAATATATCAAAGAAGAAGTTTGTCCGGTTAAAAGGTTAAAGGTTAATATAAACACTAGATGCGTTTAACGCTATGTAGCTATTTAGATCATTTTAGCTTTGACAATCATATTAAGATGTTAAGATATGATATATATGTAAAAACATATATGAACACATTCTTACCCTGCATATTGAACGTAGTAGATGGTAGAGATTAACAGTTTGTAATCGTGTATATAACCTAGGCTGTTGTTCCCTTTCTCACTGTATTGTACTTTCAATGATTCAGGTTAGTTGATTTAACCAAAAACATATACCTATCCGTACCCTCACTCAGTGCTTCAGTCACTCTCTGGAGATGAAGACAGTTGTCTTTGAAAGGTAAGAGAATACACTATGTATCGAATTGCAGTAGTCGCCTCCTACATTTTGAGTTTAAGACAGTCCATTCCTGCAAAATATCAACAAAGATTTACTGTATAGGTCACAATTCACACTGGTAACTTTCTGTTAGACTATCTAAAGTAGCGAGTCAACGTTTGTGATACCCAGGATTGCGTTCTAATATCAGCTACTTAAGATTACCGGTAATTGAACGCAACATATATGGTGGTGTAAATAGAAATCGGAGTGCTGACCAGAAGCCATACGACAACAGAGGCCAATTTTCGGACTGCAATGCTAAAAGAAAGATTTGTATCTCCGTCACGATTTTTTCTGTAGTTGTTCATGTGGACACCATGAATGACATGACCACACAGTCCCTAGCACCGGTTTTATGGAAATATATACATGTACAACTATCCAAGAGCAATGATTCACACATCAAGCTTATCCGGCAAAATGTTCTTTAAATGAACATCAGAGATATAAATATGTACACAAATCTTTACTTGAAATTACCTGAAGATGTCAATTAAGATATAGCTTTCTAAGTTTAAAGTGGATGGGTTCATTCTTTCTCAAGTTATTGATCAGGCCAAAATTTGAGCAGGTTAATGACTGATACCAAATTATTGTTGCACACTGTATTTAACCAATCAATAAATTTACATTAAGGCTTTTATATTTGTAAACATATATGTTCTATTTTCTGCATATTATCAAATTCATTTTTCTTTCCTTCTCTAGAAAGATTGAACCCCAATCGATCCAACTTATGACAAGCATTCAATCATCAGGTGCATATTCCAATCCCTAAAATTGTATCTTTGATGACTGAAATACTGCATATAGAAGTTTGTCAAACACACAATATACCCAATGATTTTATGTAATATAGATCAATATTGAGTTATTCAAACTGCTTGGAAATCAGAAATAATAATCATTTTTAAAAAATTGCCAAGAAATGAGATCACTTATTTAGAGTATATAATATTCAAATTACAACACATATAAGGGAGGTGGGAAGAGGTGCCGACATACTGACTGCATCACATGACTGCACAGAATAGTCTTCTGGTTAACCTATTCTAAAGCACATACCAAGAATCTAACGATTCGTGATATGTGTTGTATCTCAGGTACGCTTTTATTGTACCTGTTCATGTGGCAACTTGGATGATATGACCACACGGCCCCTAGCACCGGCATAAGCGGTAGTAGATACAAATCTAGAGAGCTATGATGGAAATGCTCTGACAACTCGTATACTGGTAATTGGTGAGCTGTTTCGCTGTGACAACTCGTACATTGGAGATTGGTGAGCTGTATCGTCGTCAGATGCAAATGACGGCATTTAACACAAAAGACTAGTCTGTAAGGCCCGATGTCGACCCAGCATCAACTTCCCACAAATGCCAACATATATCAAAGACCAAAGGTCTGTACAGGGGGCGGGCCTCGGGGACGAAACGTCCACCAGCAGAATCTCGCCATATACAGGAAAAAATTACAACACATATAAGGGAGGTGGGAAGAGGTGCCGACATACTGACTGCGTCACATGACTGCACAGAATAGTCTTCTGGTTAACCTATTCTAAAGCACATACCAAGAATCTAACGATTCGTGATATGTGTTGTACCTCAGGTACGCTTTTATTGTACCTGTTCATGTGGCAACTTGGATGATATGACCACACGGCCCCTAGCGCCGGCATAAGCGGTATTAGATACAAATCTAGAGAGCTATGATGGAAATGCTCTGACAACTCGTATACTGATAATTGGTGAGCTGTTTCGCAGTGACAACTCGTACATTGGAGATTGGTGAGCTGTATCATCGTCAGATGTAAATGACGGCATTTAACACAAAAGACTAGTCTGTAAGGCCCGATGTCGACCCAGCATCAACTTCCCACAAATGCCAACATATATCAAAGACCAAAAGGTCTGTACAGGGGGCGGGCCTCGGGGACGAAACGTCCACCAGCAGAATCTCGCCATATGCAGGAAAAAATTACAACACATATAAGGGAGGTGGGAAGAGGTGCCGACATACTGACTGCGTCACATGACTGCACATGTCATCTTTAATGAATCCCTGTGAACCAATGGCGGGACTGAAAGAGGCAGAGAATGCAGTAACATTGGAGTCGTTGTCTTTGAATTTAAAGACATGTGACATCTCAGGATATAATGAAGATAAAATGAAACTAGTCCGAGTAAGCCACAGGCACCAAGACCTATAGCCAAACTTATGAACCTAGGCTACATCGTATAATTTCAACATCAAATCAATCCATTTGCATAGAGGGAAGATTGACCACAATCACCAAATCCCAACTCAAATCTTTCAATGAACTAAACAATATTTCCCCCGCCCTCGAGCTTTTTTGTCAAGGATCACACCAAGCCATTATTGTACAATACACGAAGCATATTGGATCACAAACAATTATAAATTCTCTAATTTACAACCAGTCAACCTGAATTTTAAATTCTTATCCATAATTTATGTTTATCTGTACAAGTCAGTTTGGCCAATACACAGTAAAATTGATATTAAAATTCTATCTATTATATAAGCGATACCAATTGTCCCATATTCAATAAGTTCACCACCACAACAGTTCTAAATTCTCTAATATTTAAGCAATTTGAAGTATAATCCAGAATTTCATATATATTTATGAAACAATTCAGTTTGGATGTAAACCAAAGTCTCACGGAATGGATGTTAAAATTCTATCTGTTATAGCAAAAATTGTGCTTTACCCATATACATGCACCGGTAACACATTGAACAAAAAAAAAACACAGGTTGCCGGTATAAATTCTCTATTTTAAACGAATCGACTCGGATATGTTAATCTATGTAAATGAAACAATTCAGTTTAGACAGCAAACAATGCCATCGTTGAATTACAACACACATAAGGGAAGTGGGAAGAGGTGCCGACATACTGACTGCGTCACATGACTTCACAGAATAGTCTTCTGGTTAACCTATTCTAAAGCACATACCAAGAATCTAACGATTCGTGATATGTGTTGTATCTCAGGTACGCTTTTATTGTACCTGTTCATGTGGCAACATGGATGATATGACCACACGGCCCCTAGCACCGGCATAAGCGGTATTAGATACAAATCTAGAGAGCTATGATGGAAATGCTCTGACAACTCGTATACTGTTGACATAATATCTCATGTGACCAGTATTGTATTCTCTAGCACACATATACCCTATGAAATATTAACACACATACAGGTAGATGTATGCCAGTGGTGAGATGAATATAAGTACTCGTCAGTCTCATCTTTTTGTTGCCGAAATTTAGACATTGAATATCTGTTTTGAAAATGTTCACCCACTGGGTCTTAATATTGCATCAAGTTAGACTAAAATATACATGTATGTGTGCTCGCTGTGATTGGTTAATTTCAATATATTGAAACTTTACTGTTGACAATTCTGTACAAATTAAACATGCTGCACTAGCGGATCCGTAAAATGCATGAGTTATATTAGCTTTCCAAAATATAAATTTTTCGTGAAAATAACAAACAAACTCCGGGTCGAGTCCTTGTTTTCTGGGCATTTACTCGAAAAATTCCGGCCAATAGATGGTTTAATATCACATTAAAATAACAACAACCACATGAACAACGGGATAGATGGAAACTAATGACCAACATGGCTTAGGCTTCTGCTTTCGATTGAAACTACATATGACCTAAATTCATCAGTCCAGTTTTTGCAGTGATATTGTCCAAGCTTTCAATCTATACACAACACGAATACAAAAGTCTGACCGAAAATGTCTCATTAAACGATTTCACGGAAAGATTTCAAAGGAAGTTGTACGATCAGGCGGGATTTTGACCTGTACGTGGTGCGGTTGAAATCGAAAAAATAAAATGTCCTAAAATAATTGTGTTTTAATGTAACGGCAAGAGAAAATGTGCACAATATGTGAAAGTTCTAGCTCGAGAGCGTTATGATTATATTTATGACATGAACTTGAAATCCACAGCATGTGTTATTTTTTTTACAAAGGTCTTAAAACGAGTCATTCAAATACATATTTAAACACGAAGCACCCCTTGGACCAAACAGATTTTCCAGCAGTGGAGACTATAATGCCACCGCACATCACCTGATTAATGGCGTTTTTGTCCAATGTCTTGATGTGTGTTTGAATGACTCGACTTTTTTTCACGAGATAGCACATAATATAATCATAAAGCACACGAGCTGGAACTGTTGATCGCTTCTCCCTTGTAGGAAACTAGCCTATGTTTATGTATACTATGGTTGTCTTTTTAAATTTGGTGTTACTACTGTTATATGGAATATGGAATAGGTCTTATTATGGACGCGGATATTCTTTAATGGACGACGGCTGAATTATGAATGACGGACTAGACGCTTGTAATTTCACATATGGTGTACATATATTTTCTCTTGCCGTTACATTAAAACACAATTATTTTTAGGACATTTAAATTTTTTTGATTCAACCGTACCACGTATAGGCCAAACTCCCGCCTTATCCTATCATCTCCTTTATTCATGATATCGGTTAAGCTGCTGCAAGTTTAAACGTGTTTAAATTGGCGTTTATTTAAAAACAAAGACGTTAAACGTTTAAAAGCTTGAATCGTTCAACAGAGGGATTTGTGGCGCGAATGGCTCTTCATACTCGCCCTATCGGCCACCATACAAATCGTTTTTATTATCTCGTTCATTTTATATACTTGAAAAAAGAAAATCAGCATATATCGCAATGCTGAAATGCCACTGTTCTGTATACTAGTATACTGCTCTTGGCATCGACACTTATTCAAATAATGGAAATCAATGCATATATAGATTTCCTGTAATAGTTGTCATTGCCCTACAGCCCTTTCATTGGGACCATGCAGCCGAGATAGTAGTCCTGGGTAAACCTATTTCTGAGAATATAATATATTAGCCTGAATCACCGCCTTCGGCAGGATGCCTCTTATAAATATTTATCACGGGTCAGTGAGTCCATTAGGCGGGTGCTTAGATTTCTGGAGTATGAATACAATCAGCAGAATAAAAGAATATTGTGAAGGAAAATAGTGGGGAACGCTATAGGAATTTTAATTTATCACCTTCAAATCGATGCAGTTTATTACGCGACACTGATACAGATTTTTAAGGCCTAAACATGACAACGAGGCGAGGCAATATTAAATCCGTATGACAAACGTCATAGTTATCGCAATGGTAACTGTAACTGTACCCCATAAGATTATCCATTTACGTGTTTACCGGAATCTAACGTTACTTAGCCCTGAATAGCAGCCAGGTGGATCATAATGGATTTGATATTATCATTTACTCTTCACTCTAATTATTATTGATTAGCAATTACCATTTCAATGACTCGCTGTCTTTCAGGCGACCCTGACAATGCTGGATTCGACCTGAGTACAACGACTCCATCTACTTTTGCGAGGGCAGCTTTTGAGAGCTTCGCTTGAGGGCCTTCGAACTATATCTGAACAGCATCTAATCTCAATAGTAGCTTTCTTGTGAAGCCAAGAACTTCACGGAGAGCCACGAACTTCACGGAGATCAACAACAGTGAACTACAACTGACACTCATCTTTCCACGTATTAAGTCATTTCCGTAGCACAAGTGGGAGAAAGGCTGGCCCGAGGCAATGAGGTGTGAAATTCGATCATAATAGTTGAGTACCTGCCCGGGTAGACACGTACATATTTTCATGTGAAGGTACAATCGATACGTTTTTCGGAGTTGGTTAATGTGCTAGTGTTCAGACGTCCTGCGATACAGCTTCATGTATATTCACCATCGTGGTGTTTAACAGGCCATGGACTAGTTTCCGAACGCTATAAATCAGCATTAAGGGATCGAGTATCCGATGACACAGTGCGTGCAGCTTTTCTTTCCTATGATGCTGACATTGTCTAAATCGCGAGCATTTTATCATCATAATAACCACGGTCGAGGTTGAGTTATTAACTGCAGATGTTGCAGACAAGGCTCGCACTAGGTTATCACAAGCAGAAAGTGGTTGCAAGGCCTGCGAGAGAAATTTGACACTGGTCGGATCATGTGCTGGGGTGAATTAAAAGAAAATGATGGTGGCAGCTGATATCGATAAAGGAGGTCGTAAACAGTATTAGGCCGGTGATCAACGAAGAATGGGATTATTTGAATAATTGTGTATGCAATATCACAAGTTATCGGTGAAATGCTCTGTCGCAGACGGACCAGAGCAGTATACATTCAGGGAAACGCAGCTGATATCAACTAGCTTACTGAGAACTAATCCACCGCCAGTATGTTTCTCATAGCTGACTTTGTAAAAACGATAACCTGAGATATTACGGTTATGGTAAGGGTCTCAAAATCCCACTATACATTCCAGGTTTAACACCCTGATACAAATATGAGTACTACAATGAAACGAAACACGAAAATAAAGTGTGTGTGTTGAATGTTGACAGCCTTATCGTTTCAATATCGCCGTAACTATGGAAACCATTCCAGAAAAAATTCGAAAGCAACCGAGTGTGGAAGAAGCTGAAACGTGCAAGTAACCATCTGGGTTTTGTGAGCCTGTTTGGGCGACCTATTTACAACAAACAACAAACACAATGTTGTACGACGTACGCGACTGTTCTTTCTCACGACGAGTTAAAAAACATCATAAACAATGACAGACGTAACCATTGAATTGGAGCAGGTATAGTAATTTATGCGGTAAGAAAAAGTTGTGACTAGCTGAAGTTGGACTATATTTCGCCTGGAAATCTGACCAATTACTTCTCACCCGCTGTATTGAACACGCGCTATTAAGGCAATGATGTAGTTTGCTAGCCTGTTATACACGTACGTCCTTCATTCAATTCAATCCGATTTCCCAAAGGGAGAATTAACCAGGATTTGGCCATAATACGCTTACAATCTATAGAGAGTAACAATGCAATTTACAGCGCTGACTGGGCTTCATTCTGCTTTCGCTCTATACAGAGTCTGGAAATGTCAGACCCGCGTCTGCAGTCAAGATTATCCCAGAACGACCCACTTAATGCAGTATTTACTAGGCGATTAAATTTCTGCCCGTTTTGACAGCTATATGAGTATAAACAGTAACCATGAGCAGCAGACTGAACCATCACCGTGGGTACTCCACATCAACAGAGTCAGAGGTGGTCAACACGCCGTCAGACATGCCGAGCTACTCCAAGTACAACAAAAAACGACAAAGTAAAGCTTTCATTGATGACTACGACGATGACGACGATTCTATCCTGTATATACCGAGAAAAGTGACCCTCGTGGCCGCCACGAGTTATGTGGCAGGAGGGATCATCGGAGCGGGGATATTTGTTAGTCCCAAAGGTGTTCTCAATGGAGCAGGCTCAGTGGGACTAGCAATGATACTTTGGACAGCATGTGGCATATTCAGTTACACTGGAGCTATTGCGTATGCAGAACTCGGTGAGTAGTATTATCTAATTGAGCTATTATCATTTTGAGTGTGACTACCACACTATGATACACTTTTTTATTGCAATCATTTGAGAATGGGTTATTTATTGTCTATCACAGGTATATTATCTATATATTGAACACAAATGACAACAATTCATTTATCTTCTCCAACAGAAGTCTAAGGAGGGGTAAAATTGTCAAATAGTAGCTGAAAACGTTAATAGGTTCAATGATTTTTTTCTTCACGTTTCATGTTCATCAAACTTCACGGATTATTCGACTAATCAAACGATCCTGTTCCCGAACCATTAGGACCGCTCCTCCCATCGACCCCATAATTTCCACTTTCTCTCTTCGCTATCTCTCGCGTTGAAAGATGTCGCCTTTCATATTACTTAAATGCTCTGACATATTTCAGTGCTCTCTTCTTAAGATGACAATGGACGTCAATAAACTGTCAGTTTTGTAATACTCCATTGCTATCGTAACAGCAATGAAATATTTTAGTCTCTCAATGGTTTTCTTAATTATCTAACTGCAACATTGGACATTATAAGAAAACTGGTCTTGCAAACCGTTATATGCCTCCAACGTAAATACGTAAACCAACTGTTTGATTAATGCATTAAGATGGTAGGATCACTATCAACTAGCCAGGAGCCTCGCCATGTGGGCTATCTGTTCGGTTACAATATTTAATGGGCTCCTGGTTTGGCACTATTCTGGCATAATATTTGCACGACTGGTTAACTACTTCTGCTTAATGAAAGACGCCTTCTCAGAGGTCGTGTTTTATAACTTCCAGCTGTATTTTCTAACACTCTGTATGCTTCCCTGCTTGAAGGTTGCTCGAGGCTATTTTCGCATGGTGGTCCCCGGTTAACTGTATGTGTTAATTCTCAACCAGGAATTATTTCAAAATGTTGGAAAATGTAGGTTACGTGTTTGCTGTAAAAACAAGCAGGATCAGATCCAGCAGAAATTATGTAACTACATTGGATAAAATACCAAAGTTGTTGAAGCAACTAATTAGCAGATGGTCGAATAATATGAGGCGCCGTTTGTGACAATATTGTCAACGACAAATATATAGAGTTAAAACCAAAATATAAAGTCGCCGTTTGTGACAATATTGTCAACGACAAATATATAGAGTTAAAACCAAAATATAAAGTCGCCGTTTGTGACAATATTGTCAACTACAAATATATAGAGTTAAAACCAAAATATAAAGTCGCCGTTTGTGAAAATATTGTCAAACACATATATAGTTAAAACCTTTGTAAATATATATATAAAACGAAATAAATAGGGCCTATATATAAAGTTTTTTTTTTTTTATTTTTATAAATATTTTTTTAACCATAAATAACGATAGGAAGTTAAAACGTTAAATGTAACGTAAATATAAAGTACACGAACAAACTTAAATATAAAGTAGAAACAGGATATGCCCAAAGGAAGCTGCGCAATCGATGTGCGCGCGAGTGATACTGGTTAATCAAAACTGCAACTGAGTTCGGAAGCGAAACTATGACAGCGGTGAAAACCACTCGCATGTCACAGATGTGGCGAATCAAACAATAAGATCACGTACCTGAACATATTTCAGCTCACTGCCATAATGATTTAGTAAAGGCCTGTTCCAATTTTCAACAATTACTGTTATCATTTACAATCGTACTTCAGAGTTATCACATCAATTAGATATAAATACATCTACTTATAAATCACCATAAGATATCCTAGCCTGCAGTGGATGGGTGACCGGGTGCTGTACTGACTGGGCTGATCAGTGTCCAGAATAATAGGAACTGTGGATACTCTCGTGTTCTGGCACATGTAGGCACCGTCTTGATATGACTGAAACAATGTTGAAAACGATGTTAAATCCTACTCACTCACTCCTAGCCTGCAGCCAATATCACGGCCTGTCCTTTAGATGTTCAATCTACGATTCCGCCGGCCAAGTCGCTGGTTGCTATTTGCCGCATAAAAACATCAACAGAAGTTGAAATAAAACATGCGCAATAACGATGCATTAATTATGCGCAACACAAATATTAGCCAATTTGAAATCATACTGAATATGAGCATATTTCATTGATCAGAATATGATCATTCATAGCCTAGTTATAGGATTTGGAATTATATTGTCGTTTTGTATATTTTATCGTTTTTCGATAATTTTCGAATTTCCAAACAAGACAAAAATTTGCAGGGAACTTGGTATAAGTACAGCGAATGTGGAAACTAATGGGTCATGAGGAACCGGTTGCACTATGCTGGTATCATCAAACGTACCGCTCTCAAATTATGAAAGAACCATGGCGTATACTGTGGGAACCACCAGTGTGGATTGTACTATTGCGTTCACCGTTCCTCGTTTTCATTATCGAGATCATTTATTATAGCATGATACGCTTACTTGATCTCAAACTTTTTAGGTTTTAAGTTAGTATAACGTAAGTAGAATAAAATAAACTGTTGATATTCGTAGCGCTAGGTACTGGGTTCAATCCCTGGCCGGGTCATACCAAAGACTTGAAAAATGGAACTTGTTGCTTCCTCGCTTACGCTCAGTATTAAGAGGATAGAACAAGGACGGTGTCAGTATAATGTGCCTGAGTGGGGTGTCATGTTTGCCTACGGAATGATATTTCGGTGGGACAGCAGTATAAAATGGCAGCATTAGATCTGCTCGGTTACAAGTAGTTAACCACACTCCTCCCACTCACCTCCCTTCCTTTCCCCGTCGTGATATAGCTGAAAAATGTTGAAAGCGACGTTAAACCCTATTCACTCACTCGTCAGCGTATATAATAGGGTTAATACCGATGCCCGTCAAGAACCCCACGCGTATTGAAGATCAATTAGCGATTAGCACGCAGGGGTAAAACGGCTTCGACTGATTCCTTTGTTACGGTACTAGTAACAGCTTCGAGGCAGCGCAAAAGTGAAAAAAAGGCCAATCTAGTGTTCCTCATGAGCCATTAGTTTCCACATTCGCTGTACTTATACCAAATTTCCTGCTAATTTTTGTCTTGTTTGGAAATGCGGAAATTATCGAAAAACGATAAATGATACAAAACGACAATATAATTCCAAATCCTATAACTAGGCTATGAATGGTCATATTCTAGTCAATGAAATATGCTCATATTCAGTATGGTTTCAAATTACCTAATATTTGTGTTGCGCATAATTAATATATCGTTATTTTCATGTTTTATTTCAACTTCTGTTGATGTTTCTATGCGGCAAATAGCAACCAGCGACTTGGCCGACGGAATCGCAGATTGAACATCAAAGGGGCAGGCCGTGATATTGGCTGCAGGCTTATGGTGATTTATAAGTAGATGTATTTATATCTAATTGATGTGATAACTCTGAAGTACGATTGTAAATGATAACAGTAATTGTTGAAAATTGGAATAGGCCTTTACTAAATCACTATGGCAGTGAACTGATATGTGTCCAGGTACGTGATCTTATTGTTTGATTCGACACATCTGTGACATGCGAGTGGCTTTCACCGCTGTCATAGTTTCGCTTCAGAATCCAGTTACAGTTTTGATTAACCAGTCTTACTCGCGCGCACATCGATTGCGCAGCTTCCTTTGGGCATATCCGGTTTACATGTACACTTTACAAGTTCGTGTACTTTATATTTACGTTAAATTTAACGTCTTAACTTCCTATCGTTATTTATGTTCAAAAAATATTTATAAAAATTTAAAAAAATAACTTTATATATAGGCCCTTTTTATATCGTTTTATATATATTTACAAAGGTTTTAACTATATATTTGTGTTTGACAATATTGTCACAAACGGCGACTTTATATTTTGGTTTTAACTCTATATATTTGTCGTTGACAATATTGTCACAAACGGCGCCTCATACGTTACATATACGGGGAAACTAACTCTTGCATTCTGTTCTCTGTTATCAGCATAAGCACATCTTTTCCCTAACGGGGCTGGTTTTTCATTTTTAACCTGTTAGCCCAGCATGTGGTACCTGGGTGTTTAGCTCAAGCTGCAAGTGTTTAGTTCGAACCGTAATTATGGTATTGTCTCAATTTCTGTTGACGGTCCAAGTCCATTTAGGCCCATTGTAGGTGTATCTTGGGGTATTTGTCTCCTCTGCTACCTGGACGGTGTCACCGTGTCGGTCGTCCCAGGAAGCATTTCGGTCGTCTTCGTAGTTTGCTATTTTTCTAGCCGGAGAGGTCCGAGTCACCCGTGATGTTACTGTAGTGATATTCGCCTCCGTCACGGCAAAATAGCATGTGAATTGATCTGGTGGTTGTTGTTGGTGTTGCTGCTGTTGCGGAACGTTCTTCTGTTCTTTCTTCACCAGCAGCACTCACCTGCGTTGGTGTCTTTTCACAGTTGTGGTACACCGTTTGCTTGGGTATTCACGGTGCCGAATAAAAACCCAGTCCAACGCCACCCTATCGAAATTCATTGTGCGAAAGCGGCTGATGATGCGACTCCCGCCCTTTAGTCTATGGGCTTATGTAACATTTTCCAGATTTGTCATTTTTTCGGGTAGATTCTTGGCACTCATGTCTAAACACATCTAGAAAGTTCGCTGATTAAGAAAAGAATGGGTGCCAGTTTTTGCATTAACATTTGGGACCTCCATTTGAATTTCAAAATGGCCATCATCGAAAATCATTTTTTAAACATAATTGCCAATTATTCATTCAAATGTCATCCAATATTTGTTTCATTTTATCTAAACTCTTATAAAGGGGCCAACCATTCATTGGAAACAAAATAAGAACACTATAAATACCCTAAATTAGCAAAAATCCAAGATGGTCACCAGATTTCAGGATTTGTTTACGTAGCCCCATATAGACCCATATAGTCCCATACTAGCTAGGGGTATAGGACCAATGTTTGTCCCACTGGGAAACGTACTTCTAGACATTTGCGGTATGGTTGTTTTGATTTGTTTTGTCTCGTCAAGACAAACATGATAGGAAGTGTCCCGGCACG